>JAAVUK010000871.1:0-21949 GCA_014899095.1 Fusarium buxicola
ACGAGAGGGAGAGGCAGAGGCAGAAGGGAATCAGGTATTGGAGAGGAGACGGGCGTGTTCTGTGGCCGACAAGAGCATGCTCTTCAGTATACGCAACAAAAAAGCAGCGGAGAGAAGTGAAGCAATTCCAGTCGTCGTAAGAACACGCCAACGAAGCAGCAGCTGCTTGGGGAAAGTGGAAGAGAAGAGAGAGTGAGGTAGTCAGTGGGAAGGGGAAGGTCGGCGCCGAAAAGAGCCCAGGTAAGGATGGCGGGAAGCAGGGGACAGTGTTCGAGGCACTGTGCGTGCTGATGGGTGATGCTTGAAGGGGACTTGGGACTTGGGGGGCGTGGCTCCAGCTGCCGTTTCCTTGAGGCGCACCAAGTTCCCGTCGTTCGCTCGGAGTTTGGTACATACCGCAAACCCTAGCACCCCCAGGTTAGTAGGTTCCCTGCTCCTGGGCTTGCAGGCCCTGCCTGGGTTGACGCTGTTGTTAGGTTGCTTGTTCGCTGTAGCAATCTGGTCAGTCCAGCCCGAGTTGACCTGAGCGAGGCTGCTGTGTTTTCCCGTCTGTCGTCATCTTCAACTCACTTGCCCTTGGTTGCCATCACTTACCTCAGCTGCGTCATTTGCCGCTGGTTGACAGGCATTTTTACTTGGCCTGATCTGGCGCCCCGTTGAGGCTCAGAGAATATGTGGACACTGAGTGGTCAGAGGTACAACGTTACTTGGTGCTTAACCCTTCGTGCGTCTAGGTCGTGGTGGTGGGATGGGCTTGTTTTCCTGGCCTGCGAGCTTGCCTCCCTCGCTCGTGCAAAGAGACCGGCCCATCCCAGGTAGGTACTTCTGGCGGAGGCTTCCGCCAAGTACCTCCGGAGCGAGCCAGGGCCACGACAGGGCCAAAACAGGGCACAGCAGGCAGCATAAGTCCGCTCAGGATACCTAGCGCGGCGAACGTGCACTTGGTACTTTCCGAGGCACGGCCACGGTCCAACTGCAGCTGTAACCTGTATCTGGTAGGGGGTGATTTACAAGGGTCAGAACTGCTATGCCAGAGATTATTACAGGGTCCTGCGAGAGGTTATCACCATCTGCCATGTTGAAGCGAAGCAACTACTCAGAAGCATAACATTCCGAAGGAACAAGAGTCTCAAGCTCTCTTTTACGTATGATGTGTGCGTCTCGTCCTCTTCTGCAGAGACCATTGGATGTCTACGCCCGTGGATGCTCGCCGCGCAACCTCTTTTGCCACGGCATCTGGCGCCTTGCACCAGATGTCTGTCCATTGAGCTCGGCGACTTCTGCGCCGGGCTGGACGGTCCGAGTATGCACTGTGCGTACGGATACATACGCCGCAGACGGCCATGGCGGGCATGGAAGCTGCAAATTCGGCGCCTCAAAATAGCTGCCGAGGCGTGATGAATGACGAGTGAATTGCAGCGCCCCGAATGCAGGAGAGCACATGTATGTAACCTCGAATTCAATTGCAAGAAACGCGAAAACCCAACCGCTCCCCGTGCCCGAGACCAGAGCTTTCTCTTGAAGTTTAAGATACGAGAGGCCGAGGTTCAGCTTCGGTAGCTCGGGCTTCTGAGCCGTCGCAGCTAGTGGTCTTTTCCCTTGGCACGGCCCAGATGCTAAAGACACAACATAGCAAACAATCAGCCTTTATCCAAGACCGTTTCCGGTCCATTCGTACTCTCTTCTCACTCCGAAGCGTCCATCGTATCCTGGCGCTTAATATCGCTGGAGCTGGGCTTGGAAACACCAACGTAGGATTGGCCAAACAGCTAGTCACCGCCGGCCTGCAGAGCTCCCGATTGGGAACTCTGGATGGCCAGCTCCAGGACATAGATGCCCGTCGGTGCCCACAGACCTGTGTCAAAGACACGCAACAACCCTCAAATATGGAGCTTCACTGGTGTTATTATTATTCATTTCTTGTTACTCAATGACGGGACGCGATACAATGACGTGCCGCTGCCTGTTTCTCCATGGCCAAGCGCCCGCTGTTGGGTTTGTTGAGACAAAATCCGATCCGAGCGATGCCTGTCTGGGTCTGCGGCAATTATGCCCCCATGTACGGAGTGCAGAGGAGCGCTTCGTGTCTGAGGGCGATGGAAGGCATGGCGTCTTTTGAGAGAGGATCCAGTTCGTGACGCCTGTCACAGCAATAGTCTGTTTTCCCAGACGATGGACTGAATGGCCAGAGGCTCTGCTCACTTGGTTCCTAGCTGCTTGAGGCCAGAACTTCTTGCGTAAGGCAACCCGGCTATGGCGGTTGACCCATGACCATGCGCGCTTTCTACTTGATACACTTTCCTGTTCTAAGTCGTTTACCTGATGATAAGTCCTGGACTGATTCTTAGACAGAATAGCATCAGGTATCTGGCCCCAATCAGTCGATCAACGCCTTTGTTGCAGCCCATTGATGCTTGCAGGGGAGGCTACTTGAAGCCGCCAATTGATTGCCCAAAGTGTTGTACGGAGCGGGTCCATTTGTCTTCACGTTAGCGCACCTGAGGTCTTCATGTCCTCGGGCCTGTCACTGTGCGAGGCCTACTATTGCTCACGGTTCGGCCAACATCACCGACATCACTCGACGGGGGACTTCCATTGATCGGGACGAGATTATTAGTTCTGATACGGATACGCTTGGACAAGTCCAGACACACATACGTATCAAACCAACAGTCCCAAAATCATATCTCGTGATGAGGGAAATTTGTAATCCTTAAGCTTAATGTTGCGATTCTACAGTGCGGTGTGTGAGCGAAGCCTGAGACCCCTAAAATCATTTCCCCTTCCGTGGAACTTATGGAAGCCTCTGGAGAAACTCGTGGCATTTGCCATAATTATGACTGATCTTCGGTTCTCAGCCTCAATGTTCTTCAGTCCGTCCAGAACATTTGCCACCACCTAACCCAGTTGATTTCAAAGATTTTACATCAAAGCGTTTGCGGCCCCAAATGAGACCGAGACCGTACAAGACGCTATCTCAAGACATTATCTCAACCCACAAAACCCACCGTTTGGTCTGTTTCAGAAGGCCTCACAGCCGCTGGCTATCCCACAGCGTCCCTTACATGCTGGAATATTAATAATACCACGAGCCACGCCGTTCGAGACTTGACAATGGCCCCAGATTTACTAGACTGAGGTGGTCCGTGGATCTCAGACAGTGACCATGCGTCGGCCCTTGTCCCCACTGTCCTTTCGTAGGTGCCTCGTTAGGGCACAGGGCCGCATGTTGTGGTGTCACACATCCTCTCATTCACCCTTCCCAGCAAATCAAGACTGCCACACTGACTTGTTCTCTCTCGAAAACTGCCGGGGGCTGCTACTACGTACACAGGTACAGTACAGCATCCGTACAGCGGCACAGGCTAGACAGGTAAACCGCCCCGATCCACCTGCAAGCAAGCCAAAGGGACCAAGTCTTGGCTCAACACACTGGCAACGAATCGCAACGTCTGCCCGGGGATTACTTGCTAGGCTAGGGTGGGCTGGCAGCCCACCTTCAAGCGGCGACACTTCTGGGTCTCTTACAGTAGGTCCCACGCCGTTAGGACGGTCGACGGTCGACGGTCGACCATCATGAGGCTACCAAGCTACTTGATTCGATCTTACTAGCGCCTGCTTGACGCTTGCCCCGAGCGCCGCCGTCTCCGATTCACTCTTCTAATCGTGCCCGCTGCCGTCGACGGACCCTCGACTCGGTCTCAGACTATGCGAGTCTTGTCTTGTAAGCGACGCTCACCGCCAGATTGACAGATGAAATGATGAACATCAACGCCCGCCGCGGCCGAGAGACACCGGCGCTCTGTCACTTGCCCTGAGACGGCTGGGCCAACATGGCTTTCATGCGAGCACGAATGGGGTTTCAACGGCAGAGGCCCTGATCCCTGTTCAACACACCACGAGCCATGTCGCTACTGCAGTCACAGGACCTCCTCGCCACGCCGAGCACAAGGAATGTGTGGCCTCTCACGTCCCACGATATGCCACATTATCCCCCCCAGGCGCCAGATGAATTGCATGCCCGGCTGCATGGCGCTCACTTGATGCTCTGCTCCAATTGACCGGCCAGTTCACCGGGGATCCAGGAACACGGCCAACCTCGAGGTGCGTCCTTCCTCGAATGCGGCTTCGGGGACATGTATGTCCGCAACGATTTTCGAGATAAGCATGGCCATTTGGACCGACACCTACATATGCAGTAATCATGTGGCAACTCATTCAGTCTGGCGAATACCTCCAGTTCGAATGCCTCCAGTTCAGCCTTTAATACCTAATTACCTGTGGATGGGCAGCTGTTTCTCAATAACCTGGTTTACTTCAGCGTCGTGGCTCGGCGTGGTAAGCGCTTGAGCCCGATATCGCGCTTGACGAACCCTTTGAGGACTCTTCATGATAAGGGATTTACTAGACGTCATCCGCGCTATCGATTCACTCGCCAGCTTCTCTAACCCGCGATTCTCGTAATCGTGGTTAGCACAGTGACCCTTGCCCCTGGTCCAAGTCTATCCGCTGCACAGCCCCCAAGATGCGCCAAGCATCATGGTGGGACATGATCCTGGAGTTCCAATCTGCACGAATGCAGTCTCATGCTTCGATGCCTTCGTCACAGTGGAACCCACCGTGTTTCCCGTCCCACATCTACTGCGACAATTTTCTGCCGGCGATCCAGGCTCGACAAGGGGTCAATGCTTCTCTTCATGTCTTAACTTTCTTGTTGCCGTTGGATATGGAGCAGCGTTATTCGAAGCGACATCGGGTGGAAATGTCAGTGGGTTATACCTTACTACGTACTCCACTGTCTTACAGAACGGGCCAAGAGCATCTGACGAACGGGAAAGGCAATATCACCTGCAAGCATTCTTGATAGGAAATGAACGTCTGGCGACGATCGAGGAGACAGGCTTGGAGACGACAACAATAGCAGAAAATCATAACAGCATGTCTGTCTCAGTCGCCTGGCTTTCTGATATTCAACCCTGCCTCGTTTGCTGAGCTTCATTCGTGTATCCGTACCGGCATCGGAGTTGGGGCCAAACACCCTGACTTCTCCAAAGTTCTCCAATCCCCAACGGCCGGAGAACCCCTTCTTTGAACCCGACTTCAAGATCAACCCTAGCATGGCAAGCGTTGCCGCCGGATTGCATGTTGGAGATCAACCCAGACGTCTCTCTCTTGGATCCAACACATATCGTCACCATACAGGATACAGGGAGGCCAGAGACCTCCATGCCTGTGGTCTATCCTGGAACACCAGAATCCCAGCTCCAGAAAGAGGCATATCTCCATAAAGCCTAGGGTTAAAGGAGGTCAGGTGCAACTATGGCCCACAGCTAGAAGCTCCTGCAAGCCACGTCGGGCATGCTTGTCGGGTTAGAGATGCCATTTGCTTGGAAACCCACGGAGAGGTTAGCGATGCCGCTCGGTATCACGGTTATCTTCAAACAGCATTGAATCACTATGACGAGCTCTTCCTTCGTTCTCAAAGGAAAGGCCAAGCATTGCTGACATGACGAACGGGCTCCTCGAGCGCTTTGTGCCGGTATTCGCGCGTCGCAACGGTTTAGCCATGTCTCCCCGTCCGAAACACATCTCTTCCGTGTTCTCCTTTGCCTCAGGAATCTAAATCTTGGGGGTCTGCCACACCTCATGTTTATGAGTGTGAGACTTAGCTTGGGGATTGATCAGCGAGAATCCACGAGCCAAAAGGGCCGGCGCAGATTGCTCTTCCACGTTTTCCCTCCCTCCCTTGCACACTTGGCTTCGTTTAACCCCTGCACGCCACTAGTTGTCGACTTCTCGCCAGTCGGAAATTTGGGCCATGGAACAAGCCACGACGTTGCGTTGTCGCCCATTGGTTTGGCATCCAGCTCGGCTTCGCACGGTACGAGGAACAACTTGGTGGCCTTGAGAGCACTCACGCACTCCCCTACTTATCCGTAGTCCGTAGTCATCGTGCTTTTGGCTACCCCAAATCCGTTTAGCGGAGCCCGGTCTAAATCCTCTCCATCCATCGAAGCCGCAAAATCCGGGGCCCACCCCGGTCTGGGGAAAGGTCGTTGCGTTAGCAAGGCCCCTGGCCCTGGAGTTGACGGCGCACACCATCCATCCGCAGCCATCCCTGACTTCCCCAGATTTTGCTGTTTGCGGCGCCCCGTTGACAGGAACTGGAGATGAGGCCTCGAAAGTCTGTGGCTGATCTTCCTGGATAAAGAACAAGGAACAAGCTGACTCTCTACGGATACGGATACCAACAAGCGACTCTGATGAGAAACCGGGGTACGGCGCCTCGATCGGCGCCTCAGTCAGCGCTCGCCCCAACGCCCTCTCGGATGTTACGGTGTCCTTGGATCCCGAGATCCCCATTGCCTGTCCCTGAAATTCCGAGGAAGCTTCGCGGCCATGAACCGTAAGCTTCAGGGTGCATGCGCATGCAAACTTCTCATTGGTGGTCGGATCTGAGCCTCGGAGTGGTGACGTCCCGGTTCGATCACGGGCCTAGGAGGAGCCAGGCCAGCCTTGAGGAAATCCTTTGGAGGATTAATCAGAGCTTACGGAGCTTGTTATCTGCAGTCTATTGCCGAAGATGAGGCTCCCCAAAAAGCTCCATCTCCGGGCAATCACAGCATGCCCTTGCAAAGCTAGTGTTAGCCGAAATTCTAGTCTACCCCTTTCTGGCTAACTGGGCATCAGAGCCGGTTGCGTTGCCGGCAAATCATCTGGGGCAACTTGGTGAACCAATTCCAATTTGGAGCATCCCATGTGCGAGACCCTGGGCCCGGCCAAGTGAGTCTGGGCCATCGATGGGCACAGAGTGTTCCTGGATGTGAGCCGGGATACCAGGCGAGCAATCTTTCCCCGGACTCCGTACTGGGCCGGATGGCGTCTCGAATTACCTCCAGAAGGCCAGAACGAGGTTCACTAACCACCCTAACAAGGATGCCGCAATATTGGCAAGCTGGCATGACCTTGAGCATCACATCAGCTCCTACTTGCTTCACTTGGAGCAAAGTGAGGACATAAGACACAAATGCGCCTGGAGCCTGATTGAAACGAGGCATCAATGGATTCAATACAGATGCGCCAAGGAGAATAACCAAGTCATGAGAGATAATTAGTAAGCGATGTTTCTCTGATACAACACCTCGGAGGCTGCAGGGGCTGCCACACACACCGATTCGACTTTGTCAACGAACGGCGGGCCCTGTGGCGCTTCCTTTAAGCCGCGCCGGGAAGTCAGTGGATGATTATGGTCCCTGTGAGTTATTTACAGAGGGATGGCCCTGGTTTAGGAGGGTCGGGTTTGCGCCGCAAGGACATTGGTCGATGAATTGACCAGGTGGTTGAAAGCTACTTAAGATCTCACAATCATATCCGTGACTATCTGAAATGAAACAACTAACAAACCAACCAACCAACCAACCAACTAACTGACTAACTGGAGGTGAGAGGCGCTCCGTCGTGCGGAAGTTGCTCCGTGATGGGTAGAATCGGCGTTGAGCATAGCGTCCCTTGGTGAACTTTGTGTGTACCAACCATGTGACGATGAAAAGCCCACGAAATGCTACGACTTGTATCTGTACTCGGTACATAGCACTCAATAATTGTACGGCTAATCTTCGGGGGACGACTTTTCTGTGCGGCCGGTTTCTTTGCGCTCTTGACACGCCCAATGCAAGCCAGACCAGGGAGTTTCGGGCCTCTGCTCCTCTTCTGTTGCTGAGGCTCCACTGCAAAGGATCAGATCAAGCATCTCGTCCGTCCAATTGACGAGACTGCTGTTTATTGGTGGCAAAGTGGCGCTGGCAATGTGTCTCGAAAACTTGGTTTCAAGACTTGGACTCGGGCAAAGTCCTAGCCAGATGCGACACTGTGCCGTCATTCCCAAGAGATCTACGTTGAGGTGATCAGCAGGGTCCGGGCGACTTTAGGCAAATCATCAGCAACCCGCGTGGATTTCCTGTGGGCGCTTTTCATTTTTTTCCCTCGTGAAGTTTGGGGGCGAGGATGGAGCACTGTGGCATAACAGTTCACCAGCCAATGTTGATGCGGTGGGAAATATCGTACGGCAAGTTGACGCCTCGCGACAAGTGTCGTAAAGAAACTCAAGTTACGGAGTAGAGTCGGAGTTTCTACGGATACGCCTTTGTTGATTGTCTCTGCAAGAAATGGGAGGATCGGCACCGCGACTGACGTACGAGAGGTGCCTTTGTTGGGAGTTGCAGTTGAAACTTGGCTGCTGGATGAAATACGGCGAACAGTCCCGTTCTGATAACATGATTCACAGCCACTCCTGACATCCTCAGCAAGTGATAAGCGTCAGTTAAGAGAGAGGCTGGTGAGAAATAATCGCTCAAACCCACGTTGGTCGCTGCCCATACAAGTTTGAGAATAGACTTCCAACGTCCAGAGCCGGCTGGTTCCAGCTGTGATCTAGAACTCGGCCGGGATGAGAGGACCGCTGGAATCCGCAGCGATGCGTTAGTGAAGCCCTCTTTTACGCGCACTGGTGGAGCAAGAAAGGCAGCAGGACTTCTAGAATGGAAAGGACAGCCGGTGACTCACACTTATCACATCTCAAGTCCGATCATGGGCCGTGATCGTTTGTCACTTGAGGCTTGAGATACGGCAACGGTTGGTGTGTCAAGGTATCCATTAGCATCTATTTACTCCGTATCTTGGGCGTCAATTCTCGTGGGGGTCCTGGTCCTCGCACGAGCTCTGAACGCTTTGGCGGCCAACCAAGAGCCAAAGACAGAGCCATGCCAGGTCTCTTCTCAATGGACGGCTTGGTTCTCGAATTAATACTACGCGCCAATTGCTACCGTCTCTCGAGCTATGGTGGGGATTAGACCCCGCCAGTTCGACGCCATTTCAGAGCAATTGAGTCTAAAATATTGATGCGACTTGCGTTCTGGCAACCCTCCAGTGAAGCCTCTATTCTCCATACCAATATGAGGCTGAATTGAATTGTAAACAACAAGCCTTACTACGTAGCACAAGATTGAATCTTGTAGACAAGGGTTTGCCCAGCCGTGTCCCTCGTCATACGAGCTCACGAGGACAGCCATGTGCTGCTCACCCATTGGCGAGAGATCAGCATACGTCATTGGCCCGGGCCATTCCAAGGCCAAGCTGATGGAAACCAAGGCTGGCGAACAACGAGGCCGAATATTAGTTGAAGCGGTCTGCTCTTTTAACTTCCTTGAGACATTTTGATCAAGACAGTTGTGAGATAACGAATTGAGTTTTTGTTTCGTGTCCTCTTGCTGTACCGCCAAAGAACAGGCGGCTATAGACCTAGTAGCACTTACACAACCAGTATCAGTACGACAATAGTCAATACCGGCTTCAATTGTATCACCAAGTCACCAAGTCACCATGAAGCTCCTCGCTCTACCATTTCTGCCTCTCCTCGTTGGCTTCGGCCTCGCCGCCCCCGACGTTGTCACCGTCACTGCTCCAGCGGCCATCCCCTCCAACGAGCCCGAGTGGAAGAAGGAAAAGTCCTTCACATCCGCCGTCCTCAACAGCACAAACTTCTACCGCAGCGAACACAACGCCAGCTCCTTAACATGGAACACCACACTCGAGGATTTTGCATCAGACTACCTCGACGACACCTGCGAGTTTGAGCACTCGGGCGGGCCCTACGGCGAGAACCTTGCCATCGGGTACCTCAACGTCACGGCGAGCATTGAGGCGTGGGGCGATGAGCGCGACGAGTATTCCTTCAAAAAGGGGGAGTTTAGCGAGGAGACGGGGCACTTTACCCAGCTTGTTTGGAAGAACACGACGGATGTTGGGTGCGGGAGGAAGTTGTGTGGTGAGAAGGGGTGGTATCTCGTTTGTGAGTATTGGCCCAGAGGGAATGTCGAGGGGCAGTTCAAGGACCAGGTTTTGAACCAGGAGGGTGCAGCTGTGAGGACGAGGCCTGGTGTTGGCCTGGCTTTGGTCATGGTTGTTGGATATTTGATGGTCTGGATGTAAGGATGGGATATCTCGCATGGAGAAGATGGGTAGATTGTTTGGGATGATGGACCTGGCTCACGCTGGACGGGAGCCAGTACATACTACTATAGCTTCTTTGTATATTCTTCATTAGATTGATGTTCATTATGAATATATGAAATGATGCTCTTTGCAAATCTTCCAGTTCTAGTCTGCTCTATTGTCCTTGCGACTTCGGTCACCATAGATCTGGAAATCCTTGCGAGAAGGCCGAGATCTCATATCAGCTCTGGATCGGCGTTGCTGGAGCTTTACCGAGATTGGACCCATTTTCCGAACCGATATCGTCCCCGGAGAGCCTGCCACTGGTACCAATCAACGGATTGAACCTTTGATGGTAAGGGCTCAAAGATCACATTCTTCTCCCGAAAGTCCTGGGCGCACCTGGGCCACTCCTTTGGCGTTACTCCTCGAAAACAGATACCTGGACTGTAGGCCCTTGAGGTGGGAAATACACTCAAATAGTTCCTTGTTCTTCTTGTTTGGACCGTTCCATCCACCTTCGAGACATTCTTCTCGGGGCAAAGCTTTTTCAGGCGACAAGCCAGGGATATGCAGTAAAGCAACAACCAACATTTTGTAAAGTTGGGATAACGCATTGCCACAATGATTGCCAGGCACTCCAACCGTCTCCATTTTAGCACGAAAGGCAGGCTCGCGTACAGACAACTCCCGGATGCTGCCAATATGAGGGTTAAGTCGTAACAGGCGAACTGTCACATCTTGTTTTACGCTCTTGCGCATGTAAGCATAAATGGGTGCTGCATGGTTTCCTTGAGCATAGCAAGATCGTATGTCAACGTTTCCTTCTGAAAGCAATCTGCTGATAGACTGCTAAGATCAGGAATGAAACATTTGTGCCGAGTCTGGATACGTATCTCTACAAGCAAGCGGAAGAAGGGAGAGTCCGCCTGGGGATGCATAGTGTCATGAGTGTCCGTAGGTTTTGAGAGGCAAGGGGTGAGAAATGGCGTGAATATTTGGAAAAAGAATGGAGGAATAGAATATTTAAATACTCTCGAGTTTCCATTCACACGTTTTACACACGTTTTACTCTTGGGCAACTGGAGTTGGTCTACTTTGTAGATTGACGCGGCTTTTGATACATGGCCTCGCGCTTTAATTGCTCTGTCTACCTTGATTCACCACCTTCTTTCTTAGTCCCCTCGTTGAGCGCCATGCACATGATCAATCCTCCATCGTGCCCTCTTTTCGTCACGAGTGCCCCCCAAAAGAGCGTCAAGCCTGACTTATGCTTCCCAGGGTTTACTGAGGTGAGCAGCCCCCGAAGTCCATGGCTCGTTGTTTCTCGATCTCGGCAATATCAGGGGAGCTAAGCCACTCTCACACTTTCGGAAAAGGTGTAGAATCAGGCACCACCTTCTTTTTCACCAGTTGCCAATACTGTTGAGGCCAGTCCTTTGGCTCTGTCCCTCTAAGTCGGACAGTGCGTAGGGTTGTGGACTTGGAGATTTCCAAGGCGAAGTTTATAACAGAAATGTTCCACGGGTTCACGGTCAACGGCATCGGGTTGTATTCCATGTCCAGTTGTTCCAGACCTGTCATACGTCCAATAACCCTGACACAAGAGTAGGGCCACCATTCGCATTGTGAGGACTCGGCAATTGTCACTTTTAAGTACTCGATGTGCTGCCACTGCGGGTTTCCGTGGGGGAATATGGCCGTGCTGAACCATCGCGACACAAAGTATGCACGAGTGGAAGCAATTGGCCGAGCTTCTAAGTACATTCTCTTGCATGTGAAAATTATAGGAGGGGGTTCGCACATCTCCCTATGCGTCCCTATGGCGATGCGTTTCATGAAGGAGCAGTCATCCAATGAGTGGATAAGATACTCCTTCACGATCTCAATGCGAATCTCAGCCGGCAGGCTGAAAAAGGAGGAGTCGGTCTGGGGATGCATAACTGCGAGTGCTTGGCTGAGTGATATGCAAAGATTCAGTGTAAGAGTTAAAAGATCCTAGAGAGGGGAGGAAAGGAGAAGTGAAATGGCTAATGACGCTATTTAGATACGTAGATAGTTAGAGATATTTCAAGTGAACCTACTCCTGGGTAGAAACCTACTCCTCCGTACAAGTTAGCCATCCTTTGTTCCATTCACCACCCTAAAATCCACAGTCTTCTTTTCTCCCGAGCCTACAAAGTGCTGCTGCATTATGTGGGATTGATGTTGATAATCGCGTCACCAACTACGGAAAACAGCAATGCTGGTGTCTTTGTCTTGTGCTCGTTGCCAGAATGCGATGATCGAAAACGTAACCACCACCTGCACCAATCCTCATGTTCCTCAGAGTGAAGGACAAATTCACGGAGGCAAATAGGTGTAATTTTAGAGGCACATGTGTATCACACTTCTTTCTCACGGTATACAGCATCTCGACAGAGCTAAGCGGTTGGCGTTTGCGGCAGGATAAAGCATGTTTCAAGCCTTGGAACTCCATCGCTAAACATGCATGGCTGTCGCCTAAATGGTGTTCATTTCAATAGCTTGTGCTCGTTTGGCAACGGCTAGAAAGCCTTGTTGCCCACTCCCAACCTACCCTCTTTCACTATTTAGAGAGCGTTGACCTGGCGGTGTGATACTACGTGTCCACATGCTCAACTGCGGCCTCTTGCAGAATCCGAGCTCTGTTGAGGTAAAAGAGTAGCTTGCTGCCCTGTAGTGAACCACTTCGTGAGAGTGCGATTGAAACCACAGACTCTTTTTGATGCACGGCCACAACAACTGACTCCGGCATATCCCGCAGAAGAATGATCCTCGCATGTTTAACATCCATTCGTTAGAATAAATATTGAGAAGCTCCATGTACCTCTGCGTGAAACAAAGAGCGATGACTTTGACCTCTCCAGTCTGGAGGGAGTTCAGCAAGGCTGGCTGCCTGGTGCTCGGTGTTGAATTTAGCGGCCAAATGTTTTTCCGACTCCGCCAAGATTTTGGTTGGCGTTCAGAGCTCCCAATTTGATCTTGCGACACCAGAACCGTGGTGATCGAACAGTTCAACGTTGATATCTCGCCCTTTCGTCCCGATTCCTGGCCCGATAAACAATTCTTCTAGACCCTCGACTCTTGCGCTTCTCGATACAGAATGACTGGTCGTGGTGGTGGCGGCGGTCGCCGCGTTCTCCTCCCTCCCATGTAAGCCTCAAGCTTCCCCATGCGACGCGAAAGCTCGCTTCCTGGCCATCCTTGGGTAGTTTGCTAATATGCCATAGCAACTTCATCTTCAAGCTTCTTCAATCAGTGAGTCCTTCTCCGATGATCATCTCGCGCGCGCACGCTGGTGCCCGAGCGCTCGACCGCCGATGGATTTCGACAAAGACGGTGACACCGACGACATCCGAACGATGCGGGCGCTCGTGAATTGGATCTTGGCTCATGGCCAGGCCCTGTGTGCTTGGTCGCAATCATGGGTTGAGCCTGTCCCTTGAAACTCTCAGGCCTCGTATCAGTTGGGCTCGATAGGATGCACCTGCGACAGTTATCGATACCAGTCACACATCGCGGATGGTCACATGAAGATATGATGGCTGTTACGCAAGCGCTTGGAATGACTCAACCGTGTTCTCGAACTCCAACAGCGGATCGAAAACATGTCCAATTTCTCGGAATCATTGCTAACCGGTCGCAGCACGCTACCGTCAGCGTCTGGCTCTACGAGCAGCTCTCTATCCGTATTGAGGGACAGATCAGGGTTAGTTCTCAGCCGCTATTTATCGCCGATAACAACTATTGACCTGTTTGTAGGGTTTTGACGAGTTCATGAACCTGGTCATCGATGAGGCTGTGGAGGTCAAGCAAATCACCAAGACCAACGACAAGGAATCTCGGAGGCCTTTGGGTACGTTCACAGCATACCTGTTCATATAATGGCTTTGCTGACTTTTACTCTAGGTCAAATCTTGTTGAAGGGAGATAACGTGTCATTAATCCAAAGCCTGTCTGGTTGAGGGATATGGTCAACGAGATATGGGCGTGATGGGCGCGTGGGCCTGGACGCTTGTGAGCTTCAGGTCGCCAGAGGGGAAAAGAATACCAAACCGCCTAGCCAATTGACGGCTAACGAGGCACTAGTCATGACATAGCAACTTTTGGGTACAAGGTTCGTCATGCCGCAGATAGCTGGAGGACGCGGAGAACGAGGCCTTGGCTCCGCCGCAGAGCTCAGTGTTTTCTTCCAAGGGACACCCGTGCACAAATAAACCCACGTTTGCCTTGAACCACGTCTATGTCGTCGCTTGTTTTGCACAGTATCTGGTGGTGTTTTGCCCAACTATTTGACGACGAATCCCATCTTAAGTTACTCACGTATTGGTGGTTTAGGTCGTGCAATGCATATCAGGGTAACGATACGATCAACTATTAGTAAACCCTCACCGAGAGGCTATAATAATTAAATACAGCACATCTTAGGTCTCTCAATAAAGGATTACCTAGTCTAGTATTCTGACTAATTAGCACTGTCCGAGACAATCGCCTACGTGCTACCATTTCCATCAGTTATAGTAGAAGAGCCAAGCCGCACCTAGAGGAACTAAAGCCACGATTCAGACCAGGCAAGTGGTGTGTAAAATAACCAGAACTCCTAAAATCTAAAATTTCTATAGAGGCTTTATAACGTGATGAAACTTTAGGAAAAGATATCTATATAAAAGTTAGGCTTTCTTTTACCTCAAATTATATAAAAGTAGTCCTTAAAATATGTTAATTTTGATATTAAATAGTAGGTGGGCTTATTAGTTATGATCATAAGTGACTTTCGAGTCCCGGTTATCTTGCACACCCGCTTGCCGGGCAACGAAAGGAACTTCGTGGCTGAAGACAGATCGCAACGCGGTCAAGATCCAACCAAGATAACCGAGGATGTGCTGACGAATGCCAATCACGCGCGGAGCAAAGGCAACGGAAACAAAGCCCGTGCTATTCAGTCTTAGTCGAGCATGTAACTCTTACAACCTCCTACAGCAGCCACATTCATACGCTGACAGCCCTGTCCCGCCTCAAATTACAAAAGTCACTTCATCAACGAGGGTCTCAACTCCTGTGCGCCTCCCGCCCCCACGGGGTTGGGGTGGCTGTTTCAGCTCGACTTAAGCCACCATGAGGCATTTTGAACCGCTCGGTAGAGAAAAATTGCGTGGAATACTGAGATCCACATTCGAGAGGGAAGAGATAACAGCTGAGAGCGTGTCATGCTACAATGCTACCGCATCATAAGTTTTCTTTGGCTTGAGGAGGGGTTTGTGCCCAGGGCTTCCCCACGTTGCGTCGGCCTGTCTCACCACAAGAAGCCAATGGGAAGGAGGATGGGGACTGAATGCAGTTGTGGCTGCAGCGTGGTTTCATTAAGGTAGAATGGGTCGCATATCGCGGAAGCCTGTCGGGAAGAGAGGTGAGCTGCTTCATTCTTTGCAGAGCGAGGCTTAGGAGTTTGGATGCCGTACTCCGTACGGATACGTATAAGAAAGATGAGGCGAGTATCCCGAAGATGGAGGCCAGTCCTAGCTCAGAAACCGCCTCAGGACGACTCGTTAGTAAAACGGCAGGGACAGGTGCAGCGAAGGTAGGTAGGCCAGGTTGTCGGAGTTGTTCTATCAGCCTTTGGGACCTGCGTGCGACTGAACGCCCGCTTGGTATGTATCCAAATCTATCCATTTCTAGAACCACCTTGACGACAAATCGTACAGTAAACATGACGTTGAGGTATGTAAAAAAGATCACTCTTAGCATTTCACGAATGGGAACTTGAAGACATATCCGGCGTAGTGAAATATGATACTGTCCTGACGACGGCCATGCCCGTTACGTTAGGGTCGTAGTTAGTCCCGGAGTAGTTTCAGACTAAATAGGCCAGGTCCATCCTTCCCCGTTTCCTCCTCACCCATAACCTTTGATTTAGTGTGATTCTCTTGGGTGCCGCTGTTCTGACTTGAAGAGAATGGCTTGCCAATACTGCATTGACATGAACCACATCTGCGCCTAGTACAATACTATTGTTAGCTCCTGTTGGGGTTTCACTGACCACTAGGACTTCACTGACTCGGGACAATTCACACTGACAAAGAGCAGAACGGAAGGTTTCATCTGAAGTCGACATCGTTGGCCTCCACAGCGCCACCATTGTAAGGGCTGGTAGTCCAGAAGAAACCGAGTCATTCAGTCAAGATTAGGAGAGAGCCCCATCTAGAACGCATGTGGCAGTTGTATTTCTCCTCAGTTTCTTTCATCTAGGCGAATCTAGACCCTATCGATGTCTTATCCGTTGGTGGCTTCCAATGATGGCTTCCAACGACACTTCATGTAGGTCATGTTGCGTATAGTAGGCTGCTAATAAGCAAGCGGGGAGCCTGATACTCCTCACTGAAGTTCTTAATAAAAAGAGAATTTCGAAATACTAAAGTTATTGTATTGCCATCTGATCCCCAAATATCATGGACTACTTTCTCTCTACGGAGTACTCCGTATGAATAGGTATTTTAATGTGTGCTGGTAGGCAGCCCGTGGCTCTCTAGCGGGGTTGTTGGTCGCCCATTATCGGCCACATGATGCTCCAGCTCACCCGGTAGCAAATACTTATGCATATCGACCATTGTCCGCCAGAACGAAGCAATTCTTACCTCATGACATATCACATCAGGTATATCGCGATCGGCGCGCTTGGTATTTAGGAACACAAGCATCTGCACCCCGGATCTTCTTCCCCGCATCTGCGGTGGGGAGTGGATCCGCGGCCGGCAACATGCCCGTGAAGAGCTCAGCTATCCTGGCGTGCTCGGGCATTGCGCGACGGCAATGTTATTTGCAGCCGAGGTCAAAGCACTCGGGAACAAGCTTGTATGACTCGCGATGAGTCTATCGGGATTTCGTGGCGGTTGTTAGCCAACCTCACTTGTATGAACGAGGCGCGTACGGAGTCTGCTCTGTGCCTGCAGGTATGGAAATGCCAAGGTGAAAAGAAGTAAGAAAAGGTGGCAAAAAGGTAGCGAGATGAAAGGCTCGTGAACTACGCAGCTGATTTAGTGGGTTTCAGGATAGATGTTGATTTCAAGGTAAAGGAATATTTATGAGCAGATTCTGGGTAGCTGGCCAAGTTCTCTATCTTCACGTTACCTTCTAAATGCCCGAAAGAATCCTCGGTGTTTGACACAGAAGCACCCGGGTCTTGGTACCTACTCTTGGCAACATACCTACCTGGCTACAGTTCATTCCCAGGTACCCGAGTCAAAGCCAAACACATCAATGGTCTTTTTCACATGGCCCACTAACTACCTCGTCGAACCTAGGACCCGGCCTGTTGTCAATACTAACGTGCGCGATACGACTCGTTTCCACCAGTACAGGCAGCTGACTCCTGGTTTGGAGGCTGGGGTAATCTTTACGTCTCTCGATTCGAGCAATAGCAAAATACCGACTGGGGCGAGATCATTGTCGAGTTATCTACTGTTATAAAGCAGATAGCTTAAGATTAGGAATATAGATAAGCTTATTGAAGCTCCGCCGTCGCCAATCGTGAGAGGGGCTGTACCACAAGATATCACTTTTCATGGTGGAGCACAACCCATAAACAAGTAATCTAACGGAAAGCAACGGCTGAAGTAGCGTAGAGCTGAAGGGGTCTGACTCTGGGAATATGGCGGAATCAATGATATATCCCGGTTGCAAGATAGGCGAGCGGCGCGGAGATTCTATCCCGTCTGGCTGTAGTGCAGTAAGGACGGAGTAGGTAGGGCTGTGACAAGTCCCGGCGCTTGAACGAACCTGTGGGTCATATCGTGCCGCTAAATCGGCTGGTTTTTGTCTCCTCACTGTGGAGCCTCTTTGATCAAGACGTTGCTTTTGTACGTACGTAGTAGAATACAGGGGCCTTTAACTATTGAGTATTAAATTGCATATTGCTGCAACTGACACGAGGAGGTTACAATGGCCAGGCTGTTGGGACCGAGTTTGGCACGACATCCATTTAATCCCTGCTGGCTGGGACCCACTTATCGAATGTTAAGCTGAGGCCAAGAATTGGTAAACGCTGATGCGATTGGGCCGCAGCGGAGCACGCGACGGCGGCGATGCACTGCAGGATTTTCCAGGGGATCCATTGTCTCTAGGGTTCCTGAGATGACGTTAGCATATGGAAGCATGTTCCCTGGGTTGACAGCATCATCAGAAGGTTTGATATGCTTTCATGTAACCCTCCTTTTCCCGTTGGTCGTTGGTCATTGGTCGTCTGTCGCCTGTCGTCTGTCGCTTCTCGAAGCTTGCCTCATTTCCTTTCCCGGCTGGAACATGTTTCTCATTTATCATACGTAAATATGTTCCAGTCTCGACCCCCCTTTTCTGTTCCCGTTGCACCAGTGGCACAAACCAGGCTTGGCTACTGGACGCGGAGAAGTCGCTAGACCCCAAAAGGAACAAATCGTCAGGAAGATGCTCCAGCCGGAACCTTCTAGGTTGTATCGGGCCTCGACAGCTCGAGGCTGGTTGAGTTCGGAGGACGGGATCTGTCCCGGGCGTACCGGGAGGTACAGTAGCTTAGCAGCAACTCTCTGCAACCTTTCCCTCCACCAAGGAAAAGCAGCTCGCCTCCCCAAGATACAAGGCAATACAAGCCGCACGAGTCAACCAAGTCCGTGTCTTGGATACCCGATCGCCAAGTGCGATCAGGTGCTGTGTCATTTTCCAATTCGAGGGCATCCTGGATTGGGCGCTCGCCCTAGGCGGTCTTTAGCAGGTCTAGTACCCGAGTAGATTAGCGGGGTGCGGGGGAGGTGAAACCGCCTTCAGAAAAGCGGGGAATCTTAACCCTAATACGTAGCCCGAGTCCACTGAACCCAGCACTGGCAGGCACCCACTGAAGTGATGTGCTGCTGGGTACCTACTGGCCTAGTGTCCACTTATTAGCCACTGAGGAGCCAAAACTGGCACCGCCCACGCTGTACGTAGTAGGTGCGCAGCGCCAACGCCCTCTCGCGGGGCTACGCGGCAAATCTCATCTCCCATTCCCTTTCTCAGTCCAGGTCCAGTCTCCGTCTTCCTAACATCATCCACCTTCGAATCTGCGTCGCCCACTTTCGCTTGATCTCCCGCTGTCTCCGCCCGCCGTCCTCGACCTCTTCAGGGCATATCGCCGTCGCTTTGCCCTGGACGCGACGCTGCGCTCCCAAACAATAATCTCGATATCCCATATTTTCGCCTCCGTTTGTCGTCCAATCCCAGCATGAGACGCCAGAACCGGTCCTGCGACCAGTGCCGCAAGGCCAAGCGGGCATGCGACGCGCCATCCCTCTGGGATATTCAGCGAAATTCAGAGAGGCTTCGCAATGGCGCTGACGGTGCCAACGGAGTCTCCCTCGCCGAAGAACATCTAGGTGAGTTCTCTTTCTCTCAATTGCCTCGCACCCTCCCCCTCCTCGCGTCTTTCCCCGATGTCGACGACGCTAACCGAGGGTCCAATGAAACCTCACAGATGAGATCGATTCTCGAGCCTTACGTTGTTCATACTGCCTTCGCACTCGGAAACAATGTACATTCCACTGGGTTCGTGCGCAACTACAGACTGGTCCTACCAATGCCAACGGCGACGTCGCTGTACAGAATGGAGCCGATATTCGCCGCGTCCCCGATCAGTCGCGCACCAAGGCCAAGCGTCAGCGGCCGCGCCCTCAACAACAACCAGGACCTTCTCCTACTCAGGCCCCTTTACCGGCTCAGGGCCTTGATGTTAATGCCACTGCCTTGCTAGACATGTTACAGGCGCCTCCGACGACACACGATTTGACATGCTGGGGGCCTATGGACCCCAGTTTCGCCAACTTTTCCGCCTTCCCCAATACCACCTTCGATACCATGCCCGGGAGTCACGTCTTCGACCCAACTGCCTTCGACGCGAGCCTGCACAATACTATGCTTCACAGCCTTGAGCCGCATTCGACCCCAGCACATCCGCCACCGATGGAGCTTACACCACCTGCAGAGCTCACGAGCCGAGCTCTTCACGCCCGACAACGAGCTACAAATGAGGAGGACAACGGCGAAAATGGATGGCCTCTTTTCCAAACCCAGTCCGTTGGCAGCGACGTTCCTTTCCAGCCGTCACCCTCAGTTTCCAACTCTTACGAGAGCGATATTTCTTCTCGGTCTCTCAGCGTGCGGCATTACCCAGAAAGCGTAGCAAGGAGTTATGGTACTTCGATCTCGCCTTTCTCGGTAACCCATAACATGATGACCAAGACGAACAACAACCTGATCTCCGACAACTTGATGCGGATATACCATGACGTTTTGGAACATGCATTGTCTTGCTGGTTGTCGGAGGAGACATGTCCTTACAAACCCAATACTATCTCCCGGCCATCCAACAATGGCGTCAGCTGGCTAGCATCTCACTTCGAGGGGCTCAGTGTTGGCCAGCCAAAGCAGCAAGACAACAGGATCTACCGCCGTGTCATCCAGCTGGATAAACAAGCGCAGGCAACCAAGTTGGTACGGCTCAACAAATCGGAAGATCGTGCAGCATCCAAGGCATTGCATTTAGCCATTATGGCCTTTGCTACACAGTGGGCTCAAGGCAGTCAACGTGAGCGAGACAGGTTTCCAAAAAGTCTGTCACAGCTTGATAACATGAGGTCCGAGTTTTATGAGATTAACGACGATTTTGATCGAACGCTTCAGCGGACTTTCTGGGCCCAAGCAAAGCGCGCTCTCCAGGATTGCTCCGACATGGAGTGTTTTCGTTTGGTTTGTGCGGACTTGATAATGGGTTTGGCGCAAAAGCCGATGGATGACGAAGATCTTATCAACGATAAGACATACAGCATGAGCAATTGGGGTGGTGAGAGCCCCATTGCCTCGGGCGAAGGATCAATCGCCTCCCAGCTCAGTGAGATTATTGCTCAAGAAGGTCCACCCGTATTCATGGAACGAGCTGCACGGAAAATGCATGCTCTCAAGTTTCAGTACGAAGCCCGGGAGACGGGAGTTCTTGATGCGTCCAAGAGCTCCCTTGGCCTGGAAAAGGCTACTTCGGCCGATCTGTTGACTGAGGAAGACAAGGGCACCATCGGCCTCGTCTACTGGATGACCGTCATGTTTGACACGGTCTCTTCATCAATGAACGGCCGGCCTGTGGTTGTGTCCGACGAGGAGTGCCACCACGACCCGACTTATCCGGATCATCCAGAGCACGAATCTTACGCTATCGAGTACCGGCCACAAGATGCCAGGTGGTGGGCAGAACTTTTTGTTCGCGACAACAAGGAGGGAGTGCTTCGTTGGCCCTGTTCCTATGACGCTGCTTCCAAGGGCGTTGTCACTGCGGCTCCTATAAAGGTCATACTGTTCCGCCATGTCTCATATCTCCAGAACACTGTCAGGAGCAGGTACCGTGGTCAGCCTGTTGAAAAGGTCATCTCGAATGCTATGGCCGTGTACAAGCACTGGAATGTGACCTACGGCGCCTTCTTCCGAGATTTGGTCGAGCAGTACGACTCTGTTCCGACACACCTCCAGAGCTGGTTCGTGTGTGTGGTTGCTCACTTTCACTGTGCCGCTCTCCTGCTCGCGGATCTGATAGAACTTGTCGACGAGAACAACCTGGGCTTGGAGTACTCAACTCAAGTTCGACAAAGCGCCAACGTCGTGACATCCCTGCGGAGAGATAGTGCGGCGATCCTCTCGGATCTTGCCCGAGTTTCGACATGCCCCCGAGCCGGCGATATCCCCGGCACTGGAGTGTCGGATCTCCACTTTGCTGTCGTCGAGGGCTCTATCTTGACGGAGCCTTGGACCATGATACTCATTAGAGCATTTACCAAGGCGGCCATCCTCCTTCTTACTGAAGTTGAGGAGAACGTGAGGCATGACCCGGCTGCCCTCGAGACTCCCAGTTTAGTGAGGAGATGCGAGGACTGCACCAAAGCGCTTTGGTGCC
>JAAVUK010000877.1:0-56682 GCA_014899095.1 Fusarium buxicola
TGTAAAAGAGGCAGCATCGAAACAAAAGTTATACTGTTAGTGCCGCTCGGTTAGGAAAGAAGGGGGGGTAGAGGACAAGGGGATACGTACTTGTGATTCGCAGCAGCCATCTTCTCCTGGCTGTCTTGTAGTAGGCTCTCCAGACTCTGGATACGCTCGTTTCGTGCAATGAGCTTACGCTCAGCGATGGCAACCTCCTTCTTGAGAGCCGAGTTCTGCTCGACTAGTTGGCGCTGGACTTGAGTAAGCTGCTCCAGGTTCCTCTCCAGGAAGGCCATCTTCTTCTGCTGTGCCCGGTTGTTGGACGATCGGAGAACGTTGTTGTACTGCTCTCGAGTCTCATCCAGGGAGATCTCAAGCTCCACGACGCGTTCACATCGGTTCTGAAGGTCGCGCATGAGACTCTTCTTCATGACGTCAAACTCGGCGATCTGCTGCTGGATCGTCTTGCCGTTGGCCATGGGTGTCGTGGTACCGGCCTTGACGCGTTGTTGCAGGTCGTCAATCAGCGTCTTCATCCTCGTGTTCTCCGCTGCCTTCTGCGCAATATCCACCTTCAGCTCATCTACGAACTGAGACTGGGCAGTCTGGCGGTTGGCAAAGGCATTCTCCAGTCGGGCCTTAACCTCCTCGACGTCAGCAGGGCCGAGGTTGCGGGTGAGGATTTCCTCGTATTCCTGCTGAACGGCCTCAAGTCGGGCCTCCAACTCTTGTCTCCGCCGCGAGTCAGCCTCGCTGGAGGAAGTGCTGTACATGGACAGCTCGGCTTGTCGGACGATGCCCTGCGTTTCCACCAGGCGACCCCGAAGAGCCTTAAACTCATCGGGCGCGATGTTGTCGCCAGTGGCACTCAACTCGTGTAGTGCGTCGATCTTCTCGATAGACTCAGCGATATGTCGCTCGTTCTCGCTAAACACGTCGCCGCCCAGGTCGAAACCGGCCATCATCTTGGCCATCTTCTCGGCCTTTCTCTTCTCCTTTTCGTCGAGAGCGGCACCGCTCTCCTTGGCACTCATCTTGACATCAAGAAGCTGCTGTTTCACCTCGTCAAGTTCCGTGGTGAGCTCCGTGTTTGCCTCCTTTAGAGCGTCCATGGTAATCTGAGCTTCCTTGCTCTCGAACGTGAGCCTCTCCAGTTGCATCTTGAACTCGTTCACTTCGGTCGTGAGCTTCTCATTCTCCTTGCCCACCTTGCTGTCGTGGTCCTTGAGATAGGTCAATTCCTCTTTCGTCTCTCGGAGTTGCTTCTCGGCCGCGACAGTCTGAGACTCCTTCTCTGAGATCTGGTCCTGCAGTTCATTCTCTCTTCGCAAGAACTCTTCCCTCTCGTCTTTCTCGAGCGGTAAGCTAGGGGTGCCGGCGCGCTCAGATATCGCGGGTGTCTCTGAGCGGCTGTCTGCTGCTAATGAGGGAGTGGAAGGTCGTGTCGACGTCCGGGCATCGGCCTTGGTTCTAGAGACAGCATCGGTAGTCTTGGACGTTACCCATCTCTCCTTAGGAACAGCTTCGCCTGCACGCCACAGCTGGATTTCGCCCTCAAGATTAGAGATATAGCTTTCGAAATTGGTAACCTGGCCTTGGGCCTTCTTGAGAAGGAACTTGAGTTCGGAAGGGCTGAGCTCGGCGTTGACCTTGGCCTTGTTCTTGATAGATTTGGCTCTCATGCCAAACCTCAAGGTACTCAACGTTTCGGAATCGTTATAGCTGCTAGGGGAACAGTTGATGATAAGGGTTGTCCGACTGTTACCACCAAGAGATTCTTGTAGGATACGGGTCAACTTGGAGTCTCGGTAGGGGATATGTGAAGATTTGCCGTCCGTCAGTGCGTTGATAACCATTCCCAGAGCACTCAAGCTCTTGTTGATCTTCTTGGCTTCCTCGAGGGTCTGTCCACTGGCACCGGTCTTGCCAACCTTTTCGCTACCGGCCAAATCGACAAGGAACAGCTGGCCGCTCTTTGCCGAGCCGGTCTCGACATTCTTTTGCGTGATCGTGATGACAAATATCGAGTGGGATCGCGAGGATTCTTGGTTCATGTTGGTAGCGGCAACGGCTCGGGCATTTCCACCCCTCCTCATCACCTCGTAAACCTCCTGAACGCTCGACACGTAAATCTCCAAGAGTCCCTTGACGTAGACACCGCGATTCTTCTCTTCGTGAACAGGCAGGTTGTCATTTTGCGGGGCGAGCAGATCGCGGATCCTCTCCATGTAGATCTCCATGTAACTGACGCGGACGGTATACTCGATGGTGCCGGGGCTTGACATGATGCTGGCGAAGATCTGCTCGACAATGCGGGGAATGACACCTCGGCCGTCGTCGTCGTCGATGTTGGTGCCCATCATGGTATATGACTTACCAGCACCGGTCTGGCCGTAAGCAAAGACGGTACCGTTGTATCCATTGAGAATATCGTCGACGGTGGATCGAATCGAGAAGTCGAAGATGTCCTGTTGCTTGCATCCCATATCAAAGACCCGGTCGAAGGTGAAGCTGCCCTGCGCCTCCTTGGACTAGGAACCGGTTAGTCTGGGACCGTCATGGTCATCATGGCCAGGCGGCCGAGGGTGAACAAGGCTGATAACATACGTCGAGGCTACAGGTATCCTCCCCACCGAAGCTGACGATGGGCTTTCCGCCCGACTCGAGCTCGATCTTGTTCTGAGGCCGGAACCGGGCCACGACCTTGATACTGTTTGCGGACGACATGGTGGGCGTAGGCTATGTGTCACGCGAGGGACGTTATCATCGGTCACGGTGCTGTCGTCCAAATCGTTGGGCTCGATCGTTGGTTGCGTTAATCTGGCCCGTCAGGGGGGAGAGGGTCGCAGAGATGCAGGCCGCCGGACGTGCAAAGAGCCGCAAAACGGCGACGAGAGTTGGGGTTTGAGGAAACCTCAAACGCGGAGCAAAAGAGAGAAGAAAAAGGCTAAGATATTGAGGAAGACGCAAGTCAAAGCAGGGCCAAGACAGGGTTTGGCTGGCGGGGTGGTTTGTGGTGCGATCAGCAATCTAACACACAAAGACGCTGCGGCGCAACAAGAAGTCAACAGTCAACGTCGTCGGCAACAGAGGCGGTGGGTTTTGTTGGAGTCGGGTCCGTTGATTGGAGCCAGCCCTGGAGCCTTGGAGACAGGCGCCAAGAGGGGCGGAAACGGGGAGGGGGCTCGCGTACCTCAGGAGGTCCTCCTGTGAATTTAGGGGATCATTAGCGGGTTTTGGGTTTCTTTTCCCCCTTGAGTCCCAGGCGTCCACGGCGGATAGCCCCGTTTCAGCCGGCAGCAACCATGCAATTTGTAGAGGACCAGGGTCTTGTTGCTGCGTGATGCACGGCGATGGAGGGGTCTGGATGGAGGTACTGTACGTATATATCTTAGTCAACACACTGCCTAATGAGGACGTGAGGTATTGGATAATAGTTCATCTCGTGCTTAAACAAGGCATTGCTAACGCTGATACGTAAATAGACACAGGGACATTCGCATGGCATTGTTCGTTAATTCAACTCGTCCATGCCCGGGCAAGGAGAAGTGGGACCTACTTATGATTGCATTCATGGGAATGGTGGAGTGGATGCCATCATTCCTATCGAAGCAGACACAGCACCCTACGATCATAACGCCCTTCGTCCGTCACTAGTCAGCTAGAATCAGGCTGACTCAGGCCCAACTCTCAATCTGGATTTCACTCAAGTTTATTGAAGGAAAAAAAGAAGCGGGCGCGTCAAGAAACAAAGAACTCCTCTTCCGGATGAGCCTCGTGATATCATTAACATTCCCGAGGAGGTCCTTTGTCCTCGGGCGCTCGCAACGCCTTGAATGCATTTCAGTCCAACTCCACGCGCCAAAACACCATATACATGTTCGCTCCCGTCCTTCAGCGATCAAGCCTCGGGGTACAGAGTATGATTGAGCGGCCGTGATCCGATTCTTTGCTGGACAAGTTGACGTTGGCATACCGTTCTATGTCCTCCTGTAGTCGTTTCTGGCTTAATCTTCCCAGCTCTTCTCCACAGTCTCCCTGACGCGCTTCGTATACTCCTTCCGATTATCCTTGTAAAGATTGGAGGCCTCAACGTTCGCGGGCGAGCCGGTATTGGGGTCGTTGAGTAAACTATCCATGATCAGTACCGTATCCAAACGTTCGACTACCAGTCCTGCTTCCTTACCTTTGGATGCTGGTCAAAACGGCCGCAACGTCGTAGGTAGGGCTCCAGCGGTTTTGCAAAATATCTAAACAGAGCTCCCCGGTGGCGTAGACGTTCGGGTGGAACATCTGGCTGATGAATTTGACCTGCGGAGGCTTGTTCGGGTACTGCTCTTCGAACTGCATGACGAGTCGAAAGGTGCCGTCCTCAAAGGGGGTATCAGCGGGACCGATTATGACAGCATTCCTGTAGGCGATGAGTATTTAGGCAAAGTCATCCATGATGTCGGTGGGGCCGACATACCAGGTCATGACATTATCGGGGACTGGGGAGGCAGAAACGCCGGCCGGAGGATCAGTCTGCATCCGCTACAGCTGGTATTAGCATTCTATCCTGTATCAGAAATCCGCAGAAGAGATCGAACCTTGAAGTCTCGCATCAAGCGACGGCGCGCAGCAGTAGACATGGTGATGGATGAGAGCGGAGGCGGAGGTGGTGAGCAGGAAGTGACAAGTCGCCCAAGAGCTTCGAATGAGACTCGGCGGATGCTGTCGAGAGGAGAAAACCTAAAACCGTGGCGGTAGTGCTGACTTGAACTTCTTTTCCCTTCCTCAAGTCAAGTGTGAAACGTTTGCGAACACGATTCGCCGGTACAGTACAGCGAAAGACGGATTTGATTTGGCGGTGCAAAGGTGATGGGCGGGAATGGAGATTGGTCATAGACGGCCCTTGCTGGATGATCCATTGTCGGTGGCAATCTGCCAATCAGAGAATCCTTGCAGCCTGGCCAATTGTTTGCTCGTTTGGGGCTCCACCCTCGCGTTCTCACCTACTTAGGTAGGTTGTCACCTTGAAACACGGCACGTGACCTTCTAGACGGTCCACTGTGGACTTTCACATCGTTCATGGTTCCCGTCGCGGGGGACGAAGGCCGCTCTCTTTATCGTCGTCCATGGTTCTTCGGAACCGAAAAGGTCGGAAGCGAAACTGCGGATTCTGTCTGATTAATTCCAGGCCCCTGCAAATAAAGGGTCCTCGGAAACAGGAGCAATTCCGTTGCTGGACTTGTAGGTAATTACGAACCTAACCCGAAAGACCTTTCTTGTTCCCGACGTCACTGCAGCAAGAGGTCGCTCCCCGGAATGTAGCTCGGTTCAGGTGAGCTTTGTCCCCGCCACTTCGGGCCCTCCCCCGCTGGAAGCCGAAGAGGACCGAGTAAAAGGCATCTTTCGTCCTGCCCTCCATCTACCGCCCGCGATACCCGAGGCCATTATCTTATTATCACTCGTACTCTGCTACAATAATTGATTGTTCTTCCCTTTATTTCCTTGCTCCTCTCTCTTCCCGTTCCGTCAGCCTTTCCCTGCTCTGATACCCAAATCCCCCTTTCAAAATGACCGCCACTCAGCTTAGATCCGCCGGCCGACTTGCCCAGCTCGCTGGACACGTGAACGGAGCGCGACAGTTCTCTACACGACCAGCTCTACGTAGGGAGCTCCAAGATGCCTACATCCTGAGTGCCGCGCGAACTCCTACAGGAAAGGTATGGAAAATTATCTGCTTCGGCAACGTTATATAACAAACCTATTAATACCAGTCTAGTTCAATGGCGCTTTCCTATCAGTGTCAGCGCCAAAACTAGGTGCGGTCGCCATCAAGTCGGCCCTCGAAAAGTCCAAGGTCCCTGTCGAGAAGATCACCGACGTCTACATGGGCAACGTCCTCCAGGGCTCTGTTGGCCAAGCGCCCGCTCGGCAGGCCGCCATCTTCGCCGGCCTGCCTAAGGAGATCGAGGCGACTACAATTAACAAGGTCTGCGCGTCTGGACTCAAGGCTGTCACCTTGGCCGCCCAGAACATCCAGATGGGCCTGGCTGAGGCGCAGATTGCGGGTGGCATGGAGAACATGTCCCAGGTGCCTTACTACGTGCCGCGCGCCAGTGGGCTCCCTGCTTTCGGTCACGCCAAGATGGAGGACGGTCTCATCAAGGACGGCTTGACTGACGTCTACAATCAATTCCACATGGGCAACTGTGCCGAGAACACGGTCAAAAACCACAACATCACCCGCGAGCAGCAGGACGAGTACGCCATTCAGTCATACCGCAACGCGCAGAAGGCCTGGGATGAGAAGGCCTTTGCCGAAGAGATCGCCCCGGTCACTGTCAAGACTCGAAAGGGCGAGATTGTCATCGATACAGACGAGGGCTTCACCGACATCAAGTTCGAAAAGGTCCCCACGCTAAAGCCCGCTTTCGTTCGTGATGGAAGTGGCACCGTCACCGCGGCAAACTCGTCGACCCTCAACGACGGTGCAAGCGCCCTTGTTCTCGGCAGCAAGGCCATTGCTCGGGAGTATGGCTCAAACTCGCGCGTGCTGGCCAAGATCTGCGGTTATGCCGATGCCGCCACCGCGCCCATCGACTTCCCCGTCGCCCCCGCCAAGGCTGTCCCTGTTGCTCTCGAGCGTGCCGGCATTACAAAGGATCAGGTTTCTGTGTGGGAGTTCAACGAGGCCTTTGCCAGCGTGATCCTCGCCAACCAAAAGATCCTTGGTCTGGAGGGTGCCAAGGTCAACCCTCTGGGCGGGGCTATCTCTCTGGGCCATGCTCTTGGTAGCTCTGGCTCGCGAATCCTGACTACCCTGCTGCATCAGCTTAAGCCTGGTGAGTATGGTGTTGCCGCCATTTGCAATGGTGGTGGTGCCGCGACAGCGCTCGTGGTGCAGAGGGTCGAGTCCGTGTAGGAGGGTAATGAGTGATGAAATCTAGCATAAAGCGATATGGTGTGAATTGTGTATATCTCAGTAGCACCAACCCAAAATCGAATAATTCATTCAAATGCAAGTGTAGGTTCCCTGATGTATTTACTTGTAGAGTACTTAAGTAGCCAAGGTAGGTGTTAGTAGGGAACCCTCAGGCGTAGCTCGCCAGCAAAAGAAAGCGTACTTGCCAGTGCAGGGTAGGCTGCATTCGAAAGGGACAAACAATTGACAACTGCTACGGTTCAACCCGAGCCAAATGATCCCATGGCGTGGCCAATTGCTATGTATTTGATTCATGCACTCTTCTAGGTGTAATGCTTCGTTGTCTCTTACCAGTGAGTGGTACCTGGGTTGTCGAAACGACTCTATTTGTTAAGCTTCATCCCCGATTGTGACACGGTGGAGCCCAGCCCAGGCCTTTCCACCCAGCCTCACCTCAGATCTCAATGGTCGGACGCGCTCCTGAGGACTCGAGCCAACCTCACACTGGCACATCCGTCATTCCAACTTGCACTCCCACTCCCACTCCCCCTCTACACCCACAATGCCTCTGGTGCTCGAATTTCTCACACAAATCCGCAAATTTGTCCGCACACAGAATGGCGATGAGCTCCGCGCATGGCTCCTGGTTGAGCCAGGCTCTCCTCAGCAATATCACAATCTGGCGGCCGAGCTGCGCTCCCAATTCCGCCAGCAAGGGCTCGACAGCATCACCGAGAAGTCCCTGCCCCAGGATGATGATGTCCCCGATGGCCAGGCGACCGTATGGCCGGGCTTCGTGGCCTTCATGAAGGATTATCTGGCGTTTTGGCGCGATGTGAACTATGATGATTTGCTTGGCGCGCATCAGCTGCTGAGTGGCCTTGTCAAGTGCGCATATCACCTCGATGAGCGAGCGATTCGCCACGGGATAAGATTGCTAACTGATGATATAGCTCATGCGCTACAGCGTTTGCTCACCCTACCTATGGCGCGATGCTGCTAAAAACGAGCATGTCTCTGTCCGAGACGCTTGCGCGCCTCACCATGTCTCTCAACAGGCGTCCAGACTTGGCGCGGCGTCTACGTGCCGTCGACGAGGACAAGACAATCGCAGAGTCATCCGCAGAGATTATCCAGAAGATCTTCACCACATGCCTCACAGACCGGTCAAGCGGCCGATATTCCAAGCCGGAAGGCAAGAAGATCGGCGTGTATATGTTCGCCAATCTGGTTCTTAAGCTTCTCTTTGCAGTATGAGCCTCATACCCGTCACCCACAGCCCGCATCTCACGCTGACATGGCAGTAGTGTCGAAGGACTCATCTTGCAAAGATGATGTTTGTCAATATATCCACCATCTCTCCGCCGTTATCCCTCTACCCAGCCGCCCAGCGTGTTACATTTCTCTACTATCTCGGCCGCTTCAACTTCTCCAACAACCACTACCTCCGCGCCGCTCTCTGCTTCCAAGAAGCCTACATTCAGACTCCTCCCCAGCTGGTTTCTCACCGGACAAATATCCTCACCTACCTCATCCCCTGCAACATCCTCCTTGGGCGCTTCCCTTCGCAAACACTCCTCCAGCGTCAAGAGTGCCAGACCCTGACGTCCGTTTTCCTCCCTCTCTGTCAGGCTATCAGGTCTGGCAACTTCATACAGTTTCAGCACCACCTGGCTGTGCATGAGACCTGGCTCTTCGAAAAAGGCCTACTGTTGACCCTCAGCAATCGCCTTCGGCCGCTCCTCTGGCGGTCCCTTAGTCGGAAGACCTTCATCCTCACCTATGTACCTCCAAGTGACGCATCTTCCCGCAAAGCTGCCACTCTCGACCTCGCAGACCTGCGCACTGTCGCCGTATATCTCCAGCGACGCCTTGAAGGCTGGCTCCCCTCAGGCCCCAGTTCTCTCGGCCGTCCCCAGCACGTGAATCCTCTGCTCATGAAAGCTCTCGCGAACAACGCCCAGAACCTCGAAGCCTCCACACTAGCTCCGCCACCGGGCGGCCCCAAGTCACTGCGGCCCAACGAGGGTATGGTATGGGGCAACGCAGACGTCACACCCGAGGACGTGGAGATGATGGTCGCAACGCTCGTTCAGCAGGGCCTGATGCACGGCTTCATCGCCCATGGCCAGAGACGCTTTGCCATCATTGGCGCCAAGGCAAAGGGGAGCCCTGTGCTTGCTGGATGGCCTAACGTGTGGCAGACGATTCGAGATAGGAGGTACGAGGACGACTTTGACCCTGAAGAGGTACCCGGATGGGTTAAAGAGTGAAAAGAAGGGGATTGGATGGACTGTTTAGGGGCTACCTTGAATATTTAGACCGTGAGCCGTCGAAATTAGCGTTGTATATCACGTTTGATACCCGAGGGGAATAATAAGATTAGGTTAGGTGTCTAGCCATAGGGGATTCACGAGAAGCAAATGGAATTATCCCCAATTTGGATCGAAATAGTCTTGATTCATGATCATCCATATTTCTCTTGCCCGCAGCTACGTACGACAACGTCAATCATACTATCAAACATTTCTGATCATCTGGTTCTTCTCTCCAAGGAAAAAAAGCAAAAAAGGTTCCCAGAGGGCACCGAGATGACCAGAGCGTCATCCCTTCCAACAGAAACCGCACCATCTCACCACATCCTCCCGACACACACAAGACTCCAAACACTCTCTGTTCATATGTACATACATCATCAATTCCGAGAATAAAGTAACACCATCGCTTGTCAGTTCCAAACATCCAAAGCCTCCAAAGTTTCAAAAAGGGTATATCGACCGTGAAGTGAAGCGTAGAACATATATAATGCCCGTGGGCCACAAGTATCTGGAAAGATGCTTGTTGAAGAGAATTAACATCCGAGGGCGGGTATCAATGGCCAGAATGGCTGAACAGCCGCGAGCGACCATCAAGACAAGTCCAGCCGGTTTAAGACAATAAACACTATCGCCGATAGGGGGTTGGCTTGATATAAATGCAAAGCGTAAAAATCAAAAAGATGAGTTGGAAATAGAGTTGATGAAGAAGAGAATGCCAGCTGCCATGTGTGAACGGAGACGAGATGAAGGGTGACGGTCGCCGAGGGAGGCAGATAAGGAATGGCATAGGTTGTTGCAGAACCATTATCATCCGCACCAAGGCTGCGGAGAAGGTGAGAGATAGCGAGCTGGCCGGGCAAGAAGTGAAAATGTAAAAGGCGTCTACTTTCTGAGGGACTTCTTCCATTAAAAGAAACAGGCAGTGGCGATGAAGGCGACGACGAGGCCAGCGATGGCAGCATTGCCCTGATGGCGGCCAGCCTCGCCCTCCTTGGACTGGGAGGGGGCGGCCTCGGAGCCAGCACCGGTAGCGGTGGGCTTCTCGGTGGGCGAGCTTGTGTAAGTGGTAGTTCCATTCTCGCGGAAGATACCGGGCTTGACAGTAGGACGCGACTTCTTGGTAGGAGTAGTGGTCGCCGTCTTGGCTTTGGAGGTAGCGGAGGTGAAGAGCGTGGAAGTGGAAGTGGAAGTGGAAGCGGAAGTAGAAATAGAAGTAGGCTCCTCGGTTGACGTCTCCTCAGTGGTGGTGGACTCGACTGAGGTGGTGGTGGGCGCTTCCGAAGTGGTTGTCGGGGCTTCAGAAGTGGTGGACTCCTGGGTGGTGGTAGAAGGCTCCTCGGAAGTCGTGGTTTCGGGCTCTTCCGAAGTTGTCGTCTCAGCAACAGATGTAGTGGACGGCTCGGCCTCTTCGGTGGTCGTCTCAGGCTCTTCTTCGTCAGAGTCGGAGTCATCAGATCCTGAACCGGAGCCGGTAGAGAAAGCGACAATCTGAGCTGTGCTTCCCTTCTGAACAGTAACAACACAGAAGGCCGAGCCACCGGCGCCGACGCCGGCGAGGTTACTGCCGACCTTGCCCTTGCCCTTACTGGGATCGATCTTGCAAGGCAGGCCAGTGCAGCCGCCGTCGGGGCACTTGATCTCGACACCGAAGTCGGGAAGCTTGCTCTTCAAGCCTGAGTCCTCCCAGATGGGGTTCCAGCCAACCTTGACGAATGTCTGGCCGTTGGACTCGGTGTTGGCACCAGCAACGTACGGGCTCCAGTTACCAATGGGTTCGTCCTCACTGCCCCAGATGCAGCCTTCCTCGCCAGTGCCAGGGGGGTTGATGTAGAAGCTAGATGAGAGTTAGAGATCTTCGATCATCACCAACACTTGGGCGTTACTCACTGAGCAGCGGTGGAGCACCAGTATGAAGATCCGGGAACAGCCAGAGTGGCGCTAGAAGAAACGAGTGTAGGGATGAGCATAGCCTCGTTACCAGGCAAAACTGTCTGGCACCAGGACATCTTAGAACCACACTTGTTGACAGCCTCAACAGATCCCGTTCCCTGAACACAGTTGGGCTTGCCCTTGAACGGCTTCTCAATCTCGCCATTCTTGTTACAGAACAAGCCACCATTCTGAGAAGCATGTTAGTTAAAGTCTTTAACTGAGAGATGGCAACTCCTCGGGTCGTACCATGGATGCAGGATAGTCGTAGGTCGAGTCCGGATCCCACTGGTTCATAACCATGCCTGGCTTGCAAGCAAAAGGGCAGTAGTTGCCGGGCTTGCACGGCTGATCAGGGCTCATAGCCCAGCCAGCGTTCTGCTCATCAGGAGTGACGGCAACCATATTAGGGTCATCGGTGGGAAACTGGCATTTTCCTCCTCGCTTCGTAATGGGGGCAGACTGGAGGGGAAGATGTTGGCGCAAATGTTCAACACCTTGCCCGCGATGATGGTGCGACTTGCCGACGACGAACGAGGGCGCAGCCGACAAAATGCCCGCGAGGGCAACTGAAAGAGTGGTGAGTTTCATGGGGTCTGTCGTCGATAAATGAGCGTTGATGTGTTTCGAGGGATCCAAGCACGGATGTTCCTAGTGATGAACGAATGCCTCCAGTCCTTCAACTGACGCGTCACAACCTCAACATAGATGTCGGCGATTTCGGTGAAAGAATGTGTTTGTCGTCGAGCAGCAGAATGAGTGATGAAGCCGACGAGGAAAACGTCGATGGATATCGTGAACCAGCAGCACCAACGTTTAAGCAAATCAAGGAAGCAAGAACAGGAGCGACAGGCCAGGAAGCAAACACCAGAGTAATAAGAGATCGACAGGTCCGAGCGAGGAAGCGAAGTGGGAGAGATGGGAATGGGCCCCCAGGAAATGAGCAATGGGCAGCAGCGCGGGGACCGGCGCGAACCAGCATCATCGGCACCACCACCAGCAGCACCAGCTAGGAGGTTGAGAGATGAGGCAATGAATGGCCTCCTCCTCTTGGTGGGCACCTGGCAGCACCCATGCGTGCCATCCATGGCCCGCGGTGCCTGCATGGACGTGCTTGACCCGCGAGACCCTGTTATGCTGTGGAGTCTCTCGAGTCTCTTGAGTCTCTTGAGTCTCTTGAGCGAAGGGGGTGCCAGGGGGGTCATGGCACCGTCTCCAATCAGACCGTTATCTCATCTCCCCTTTGCCCACACTCAGCCAATCCTGTTGAGACGGTGCCTTGCTGAAATCTGCTGGACCGGGGTGTCGCCCTGGTCGCAGATTGAACCTCATGATGGAAGACCAGACCAGACCAGACCAGGCCGACTCGATGCTTGCTCGCTCGCTGTCCAACTGCGGCTGGGGTACGCCATGGATGAACAGGCATATCTCGGAAGAACGCCCGGATAAGGGAAAACAACCAGTTTCTCGCTTTCCTTCCAGTATCAGAGATCCTGGTGCCGTGTCTTTCAGCCTGGGTTGTCTTGGTTTTCGATGTCTTGTCTCATCCCAGTCTTTTGGAGTTGGCGTCCCCTTCCCTTCCCTTCCTTCTTCTCGCTCGGCTGCCACAATCTGCCATGTCCTCTTTTCCCCTCAACTGCCCCTGTGCCCCCCTGGTCATTTGTTTGTGTGGCTTTCAGCCGCAGATCGCATTGGCTGTCGGTCAATTTAAGGCCCCTGGTCAGGCGTTTTGTCGCATGGTTCCTGGGCCAATGTGTCTTAGCGCAAAGCCTGGCTCAGGGACCGCCCTTTTTGGACCAAGAGCCACAACTGATCCTGTGCCCTTTGTGGTTGGCCGGTTCCGTGGCTGAGAGGGCTTATAACTTCAATGTTGGGCATGGTTTCTGTCGAAAGCTGCAACAAGCGAGTCAGCCAGTCGATTGTGAAGTGAAATTGGTGACCAAACTCACCTTCCAAACAAAGACGGTTAATCTTGGCCTGGCCACTGGAGGATCTGCATCATTCTCCACGCAGTACAGCGCCAGCTATGAAAGCCAGCATCTCTCCGCCGAATCGGCCATAGCCTTGGGGTATTCCAATTGAGTAAAGAAACAATAAATCTCATATTAAAGCATTGTTCAGCACCTCTTTCCATTAACTTCTTCTTCCAAAGTCGGTTCTCCTGCATCCCTACATCCATGGTGGAGATGCAGCATTGTGTTTCAAGTGAGGTCCCACCAAGTGTGCAGGGAGCATACCTTACCTAGGTACGTAGTAGCTGGTAGCAATTACGTAGCAGCAAGCAGTGTCCACGTGATAAATGTACTTTGAAGGGACGATAGGCCTGAAATACTTTGTCTCTTTATCTATTCGAAAGATTGAACGAAATGGGCCGCCCTTCGCTTGGAGACCCCCAATAGATGTTCTGTTCCTGATCTTCAACCAGTCCTACCTCTACTGCCAGGACAAGTACAATGAGCCTTGGGATGCTCCTCTGCTGCGGTATCTTCCGACGAAGCCGCAGTCTAACGGAAAGCCATGGTATGATCTGTAGAAGGTGAATGACAGCCCTCTCGGTATGCCAACGGAGAGAAGGAGTTGCTGAGCTTACCGCTACCTTACGCTGATGTCTCAACTTATGAACCTGGAGCACCTCAGTCGTCGGCGTTGTCCTCGGTGGACAAACCAGCGGTGTAACCCAGACGGCTCTCTCGGTGCTCAAGGTCTCATGCTTCCTTTTCAGAACTTGGACATTGGACTATTACCTGAATGTATCGTCCCGCTGTCACCAAGTCTCGACACCCTCAACCATGGGCCTTGCCGACCTTGATCAACGACAACCTGCTCGACATGAACTCGACGTTGACTGCCTTAAATATGATGTAAAACGCGCAAGAATTGCTCTTCAACTCTCACTAAGCCCATCGAAGGGTGGGAAATTGCGTCGGTTGAAAGCCATACTGGAACGGACCAACCTGGAATTTGGAAGACCCACAAAGAATAAGAATCAGCGGGGACCAACTGTCAGATGATGACTCGTGAGAGAGAGAATGATAGCTATTTCGATCATCGGCAAGATGACACAGGCACAGACGTCTTTGATATTTGGCCGCATATCTCAGCTGGTGTCGTGTGGAAGCTGACCCTCTCTCTACACGAGCATTTCATGCTTGAGTCGGAGTTTCCAAGCTGCTGAAGCAGCTTAACGTTGTTGATGCTACGATTTGCTGTTGATATACATGCTTAGAGCCGTAGCAAAGTGGGCAAATCATGGACTTGAAAAGTGAAAGCCATCAACGCAGCCATGTCTCGAGTCGAAAAAATGGGACGATGAGGCCATCTCGGGCGGCGGCGGGAGTGGCGCAGGGAACAAAGTGGAGGATGGCTATCAACACTTCATTTCGTAGTACATATTATTTGAGCAGTTTATGAGGCAATTGTGAGAAGAGTTATTAGATCCGTCAGCATGTCAGCTGGCGAAAGGGCTTTTGTCCATCTCGACTTTGATGCTTACAGCGAAATGCGGGCATCGCGGTTTGTTTCCTGGGGAAACCTAGCCATCTTAAATAAGCTCCGCCGGTCTCTTCCGCCGGATCGCCCAGACTCCGCGAGGCGCCACCAATGACATGACTCCTGGTGCTGACTTGACTCCCTCGGGCGCTTAAACTTGGCGCTTGAGTTCGTTATTTTTGGGCGTCAATCGGAGAAATCGGGCGCTGCGGTCGCTGACCAGCCCCGTTGGCGCTGCACAGCCATCCGTCTCCAAATAACCTCGTGCCCTGCCCGACCACGATTTCATCCAATGACTGAATAGTTAGTGCTTAGCACCGAGCCAACCCGGCAGATTCTATTTCCTCGGAGTACGTAGTGAACGATGGATTCGGGTGTGGCTGGAGATTTGTTTCCCTGTCTGACAACATGTGAGCTGGCAGCGGAAGTCTGACGTTCCGATGGAAAAGGCTCTTTTTCGAGTAAGCTTCTAGCTCAAGGCCGCAGCAAGACTGTTCCCAGTCTACAGTCGGTCATTTTGAACCATGAAAATAACCTTGATGCGGTCTTTGGGGGCTGGAGGAATCATGTATAAGAAGATGGTCTTGTCTTGCGATAAGTTGGGAATATCTTCACCAGTATCACACACACTCTACAACACTACACTACAGCTTCCTCGCATTCACACCATCGCAACCAAGCTCTCCACCAACTACCAAGTCACCAACTACCAAGTCAACCTTCTATTTATTCTCCTACAAGTTACCATCAGTCAAAATGATGTTCACTGCCGCTGTCGCATCCGCCGTCCTGGCTTTCACCTCCCTCGCCTCGGCTGCTCCCTACAACTCTCGACGAGGCCAAGCCGAAGGCCTCAGCTTGACTGCTCAGCTTCAGCTTGCCGACACGTGAGTATCCATATGCCTTTGGTTTTCAGGGAACTTCTGTCTCTGTCATCAGCTTTGATATGAGAACATTCACTAACACCCCTTGTTTCCAGTGCCGTCGATCGCTTCACCCTTCTCCCTGAGGACAAGGACTTCGTCTTCGATTTCAACCAGGAGCAAAAGAACCCTGGAAAGGGCGGCCAGATCGTTGCTGCTAACCGTAAGACCTTCCCTGCGCTGGTCGGCACCGGTCAAGGCATGGCTTTTGGCCGTATCGATGGTAAGACACCGCTCTCGTCAGCGAGCCGTGAAACATCATGGTTGTTGTAACGATGAAATGACAAAGAATCTGACATCTCTGCTTCCAATAGCTTGTGGAATGAACACCCTCCACGTCCATCCCCGCTCCGCCGAGCTCCAGATCGTTACCTCCGGCCGCCTCATCACTGAGATGGTCCCCGAGAATGGTGTTATGGATAAGGACGGTAACCGTCGTGTCATCCGCACAGAGCTCAAGGCCAACATGATGACCCCCTTCTATCAGGGGTCTGTCCACACCCAGTTCAACCCCGACTGCGATCCCGCCACCTTCGTCGCTGCCTTTGGGTCCGAGGACTTTGGCACCGGCCAGATCGCCGACGAGACCTTTGCTCTTAGCGACGATGTCATTGCTGCTACCTTTGGCCAGAGTATTGCTGGCGAGGACATCGACAAGGTCCGCCAGGCTATTCCCAAGAGCATTGCCTTGGGCGTCGATGAGTGCCTCAAGAAGTGTGGCATTCACAAGCGTGCCATCTAAGACATGGTCTACTGGGTTTCACTTTGGGAAAGAGACAGCATTAGAGGGCGCATAGGATGGCCTTGTCTTTTCATCTGGAGTCTTCGGTGGCTTGGTTTTAGGGTTCATAGACTTGGTTTGTGCATCTTGAGTTTGGAAGTATCTGGTGGTTTTGCTTTATTTTCTCTCGTTTTACTAGGTAGATAGCATATTCGTACATAGCCCCAGCCAGAATTGGATATTCATTCATAGATCCATCCTTGTCCCCCTTTCTTCAAGTGACTTGTCAGTCTTCCGCAAGAATCCTCTGGCCCCCAAAGTAGTTATCTAAAGGCATCACAAGTACCTGCACGGACGTGCACCTAATAATAGGCCATGATATGCGTCTGAATTAGAACTCATGCACATTCGTTGGCACTTGGCGCACTCAAACAGGCATTATACTATACACTGGGGTTTTGAGCTTCTCCATCCTTTAATCTACAACATGATACAAATATTGACCAATATCCAACTGTAGGTAGCCAAATCCATTACAAGCCCTTCTCACGGTGGCCAACAACCTTAGCAAACGAGTCGAATGACATTGTCATCGAATGACGTCCTGCAGTCTTGCTCCGCAGGTGATTATCGTAGTCGAGCATCTCCTTGTACGGCACCTTGGCCACAATCTCTACCATCCGCGTCGTAGACTTTTTGCTGCGCAGCGATGTTACTGAATCGTAGGGATCAGGTGGCGTGTAAATCTTGGACACATCGATATGGTCGTCACCGGTCGATTCAGCTGACCGGTCATTGACCTCGAGTACGTGCCCGCCCGCTCCCGCTGTCACATCGTGCTGCACCGTACCGGCGACTGGTTCCGGGCAGGTGATGTGCGCGAGCATGATGGGCTCGAGAATGCAGAGTTGCTCCTTGTCAAAGGCATCGCGCAGGGCAGCTTGCACCGCAGTCCGGGCAACACTGCTGAAGTGCCCGCCTGTGGGAGTTTCACAAGCACCAGGCTCAGTGTCAAGCGTGATAGTGACGTGGCACCCGTGAATGGGTGCTGCACGGCGTGGTCCTCTTGCTAGACCAGCGATGGCTCCGTTGAGCAGTTGTTGCCGGGCCTCTTCTAGATCGAAACTTAGCGAATTTGTGTCGCCTGTCAAAGGAATCGAGATGTGGTATATGTTGCCGTCTCGTTCAACGCTCGATTCCAACAAGGTCTCGCGATGGTGGTCCTCGAGCGGCTCTAGAATGGCGGTACAAGACGCCTTTCCAGCCTTACTCGCAACCGGACGATCAAAGACTGTGTACTGAGGTCGCGTGGGTGTTGTGACACATTCCTTGTAGTCGACTTCGATAGGCCCAAAGTCGGCATCGATTTTGTACTTCTGCTTCATGTTATAGAGCGAGACATCGAGGTGAAGCTTGCCCATTCCTTGAATCGTGAACTGTTCGGTCTTTGGGTCGCGGCTCCATCGGAGACTGGGATCCTCTCTTGTGGTATTTTCCAGGGCGACCTGGAGTTGCTGAGCAGCAACGTTACCATAGGGCTCGACTTGTAGAAAGGCAACTGGTGGCGGAATCTCGGGCGGTCGGATTTGAACGTGACGGAAAGCCTCAGGAACAGGCTTGCTTCCAGTCGTTGTAATAAGAGTGTCCCCTGTACGAGCCTTTTTCAGCCCCCTGAGGGCGCCGATCTGGCCCACCGAAAGCTCTTGGATGTCCTGCGCCTTGGACGCGGAGATCTGAAGAATCCCCATTGGGCGCTCGTTGACCAGCACATTGGTGTTGAAGCTTGAAGCGTTCCTGGTCATGGTGCCATGGTAGACCCGCACGAAACTAATAACACCCTCCTTGGGGTGATTAAAGACCTTGAAGACGGATGCGATAGATGCGACATGCCCCCTGGCAGACTTGGAACTTTTCTCGAGGACGTCGGCCAGACGCTGCTTCACGGAACCAACCCGCACCTCGGCAGATGGACGTTCGTCCGGGCTGGGTAGATAGTCAGTGATGGCGTCCATCAGCGGCTCAACTCCGATATGGCGGAAACTAGAGCCAGCAAACACAGGGATGACTCGGCCGTCGCCACTCCGGATAGCCCGTCGGATAGCTTGCTTGATAACAGCACCGTCAATGTTCTGGTTTTCGGCGAGAAACTCATCCATGATAGCCTCATCAAAATCCGCGAGGCCCTCGACCAATGCCTGCCTTGCTGACTCGATTTCAGGAAGAAGGTCTTTGTTGGAGCTGGCGAGTTTCTCCTGAAGCTCCGGGAACTCATAGCGCGCCTTTTCACGTTCTGATTTCCATCGGTATCCCACCCGGTTGATAATATCAATAACACCGACGAAATCTTCCTTCTCCCACCACGGGATTTGGCAGACAAGTGGCCAGCCTTTGAGTCGAGCGCCAATCTCCAGGACGGCTTTCTTGAAAGATGCACCTTCACGGTCGAGCTTGTTGCAGTATACTATGCGAGGCACTTTGAAGTCATGAGCAGAGGACCATACTCTTTCAGTGTGAGCTTCAACGCCCTTGACGGAGTCGATGATGCAGATGGCGCCATCGAGGATGGGTAGGCATCGGTCGACCTCGAATCGAAAGTCTTGATGACCAGGCGTGTCAATGAGGTTAATGGTCTTAGAGTGGGCTCCTGGGGGAAGCGTTTGTTGAAGGGGCCAGTTAAACGTGATAGCAGCCGATTGGATAGTGATGCCTCTTTCTCGTTCCAGTTCAAGAAAGTCGGTCACGGTGTTTCCAGCATCGACATCTATGTTACGTGGTAAGCCTGTGTTCTATTGAGGTTTGGAGCTTCACGATAAAGTAAGGGAGCTCATAAAAGGGTGAGCTTGAGCTGTGCATACCTCCAACACGTTGCGTGACACCGCTGTAATAGAGCATTCGCTCTGTCGTAGTAGTTTTGCCCTTTTCAATTTTATGAGCTAACTATCGCGGAGTGGATTCATGTCATGTGAGACTTACAGCATCAACGTGAGCAATAATGCCGATATTTCGGATGTTCTGAAGCTGAGCATCGTGGTGTGCTTGATGCATGGCCCGACGAGACAAGCTCACAAGCTCCTTACTGCGCCATTGACGGGCGATGTAGCGGCCCGAGCCTCTAAAAGCCGGGCCGCGATGTAGAAGCGACAGAAGAATCATGCCCAGCCAGAAAATGCGACAAGACTCGCCCGGGGCATCTCAATCCCTCTGGTTCCTCTTGAGGCTTGGTTTCGGAAGCTTCTCTGCTGTTTTTACCCTTGATGTCATTCGCGGACGCTTGCAGTGGAGCTCTCAGGCCCACCACTAACACTTCCCTCGCTCCACTGGCTTCAGCCGGAACTACGGCGAAACCCTCCGTGTGGCTGTGGCTGGGCAACGCAGCTAAGGTACGTAGCAGCCCCCAGTGGAGAGCGAGCTTGATCCGGAGGCAAGCTACCTACCTAGTCTACCTACGTACGTAACACCCTCTTCCCTCTTCGCCTTTTCAACTCTGTCTCGTGGCCACGCAAACTCCATCGCAATCACCCTCATCTGACGCACGTTCTTTAAACTGCTGCCTGGGATTCAACATCTATTAAAATCGCTTCTCATCGACCACTAATCTTGACGGCGCAATCTCGAACCCGAAACAACAGCAACCATGGAGCTCTCTGACATCTTGTGAGTAGCTGCGCCGCAGTTCCACCCCCATTATACTGGAATCACGTCGCCGCTAACCATCGCATGCCCGTGTAGCCGCATTGTCAACTTGGCTGTCGCTCTTATCGTCCTCTTGGGTGGTATCGTGTCAATCTTCGCCTTCAGCCTGTACGTCCAACTCGAATCGCAGAGCCGATTGCCCTGTCCCGCAGCTCTCGGCCCCTTTGTCTAAGCGTTAGGCGACAACGTCCTATTGTCAGTGCTAATGCCTCGCTCGCAGGCAACCCATCGTCGTCGGTGGCTACCTGATTGTCTTTGGTCTCGTTATTGGTCTTCTTGGTATGTCCCTATGCTGCCGCTAAAGCTGCCATGGTCAAGTCTAACAAACCACAGAGTTCCAGATCCCTCCCCAAGTCTCCCGACATGCTTCCTTCCTCTTCTCTTTCGTCGGCCGTGGTGTTTGTAAGTGGTTCTACAGTGAACAACCATTCCGTCAACGTTATTAATGTTGCCCTAGTCTACATCTTCCTCGGTTCCCTCCTTCTTGGAAACATGGTCCTCAGCAAGATCGCTGGTGCCATCGTCGGTATTGTCGGCATCGCCTATGTCGTCCTCGAGTTTATCCCTTCCATTGAGCCCCCGAGCAATATGCGCGAGGCTGAGGATGCCGGCTGGGGCGCTGAACAGGTCTAGAAAGCCAATGAACCACACCCGCCTCGTGCGGACGCTTCGACAGACCAGAGCGCATCATCACTTCGCGACGACTGTCCTTCTTAGGCAACCGAATGATGAGGTGAAGTTGAACAAACGCGGTGACTCTATGAGGTATCAGGATCAGGCCCTTCTATATCAGGTATCAGAAGAGATGGCATCGGTGGATTGTGTATTTTTACGACTCGCAGGCGGAGTTCAACAGGTGACGTGGATCGAACAGAACTCGGCGAATGGAATCATGGGAATCAGTAATGTACGGCGACAAGGAATAGATGCATTTTTCGCACGCAGAAGTGTCGCTTTATCCTTCTTCATCTACCTATGTATACCTCATGCTCTTGAAACAACTCGGAACTTGGACCTCATGAGAAATTCGCGGGAATAATCAGTTGACATGGCATGATGCAAAACGCCAACAACCTAGTATCATCATATTTTAGCGCTTCTCATGTCCGGGGACTCCTCAAGAAGCCAACCACACCACTACAGTACCCAACAAGTCCATCCAGCCGGCTGCACTCCTTCTCTTGATACTTCTTCCACTCATTCAGAGCCCCAAGTAGCTCCTCGTTTTCCATGACCAAGTCAAAATGCAGCCGCAAGAACACTGTCATCCAAGCCTGGGTCAGCTCGTAGTCGCGGCGGGCCTTAAGCCGTGCCGTCAGGGCGTAGATGAAATGCAAGAGCTCATTAGAGTCCACATCGCCGTCACCGATGGAAAGGGAGCGCAGCTCGAGGTCTGCGCTTGAGGGAGAGAGGGACTTGAGATACTCGATGAACTCATCGTCTGTGACGTAGTTAGTTTAATTAATGTAAGACAAGGTTTATACTCAAAGGATGGTGGACTTACAAGTGCCAGTCGCTGCTCCGGCACGAAGCTTGGAGCTCAGTACCTCCTCGAAGCGAGCCTTCTCGACCCTTGTGATTCGAGACTTGCTCTCATCCTCCGCCTCGGTCTGTTGCTTCGGCGTCAGGCCATTGTCCTTGCCTGTAGTAGAGGGCAAAAAGAAGGGAGCCTTCTCAGGAGCCCTAGGGGCCTCCTTGGGCTTATTTCGCTCCTTAATGAGATCCAAGTGTAGCAGGGTCTGCCAGCGGCTCTTGGGGACCAAACTCAAAGTTGTCAAGTCAGAGCTGAGCTGCTCGACTGTGGGGGCCACCACGGTATTCTCATCGTCGGCCTGTTCCTCTTCAAATGCACCCTCCAGCATGCCTTGGCTGTTTTCGCCAGAGACGGTAGGGGCGGCAACCTGTCCAATCTCCTTTTCAGAGATCTGTCGCGTGGGAACATGCTTGAAGAGGGCCTTGTTGGTCCAGAGTGTAACCCCTAGTTCATCCTGAATTGTCGCAGCCAGATACTCGCCAGTAACTGACATTGCTAGTGCCTTGCAGGGCTTCTCCAGTCGAATTGCATCGATCAGATGGCTTGTTGGGAGATCCCATACCCGAATAATACAATCCTTCGAGGCAGCAATAATCCACCGCCCGTCGCTGGAGAAACAGAAATCGTTGATGACGTCCTGGGGGCCCCAGAACTCTCGAATCGTCCTCTTGGTCTCCATGTCCACCACTCGGATTGATAAATCGTCGCAAGAGAAAGCAAGGAGATTGCTCGCCGGGTGATACCTGCATCCCGTAGGGAAGGTCATGGGTGCCCAGTCGATCTGCTCCAATAGGTTACCTGTCAAAAAGTCCCAGAACTTAATCTTTCCATCCAGAGAGCAAGACACTACGGTCTTGTTCATCGAATCAACGATGAGACCGGTAATGGGCTTGGTGTGTCTTCCGGTGCCCGCTGGGAACTGTCCGCCGGTTTCGGAATGTAGTTGCACGACATCGTCGGCTTGCCGTAATTGCTGCATCTTGAGCTGTCGAGCTTGAGCTGGGGTTAACCTCGAGGGAAATCGCTGACGGTGCGTTCCAGACTGAAGATTGTACATGTCCATGCCACCAGATTCCGAACCGACGAGCGCAAATGTACCGCAAGGGCTGATAGCAACGGTCGAGACGTTGGAGCCATCGCCCGTGGGAAAAGCCCATCTGCCCGCCTTTTTCCGTCCCCAGAACCACGTCCTAGCATAAGCGTCGCCCTTGTGAGCAGTCACCACGCTCTCCCATCCGGTCATGCCACTGACCTCAGCATCCTGTGTCCTCTTTTGGTTCTGAGACTTTTGCCATATGGGTTGGTTGCCAGGCATGGCACCGATGCCGCCATCTCGATTTAAAGAAGATGCAATGCAGGTGATCTCTGGCGCCTTGAGATCCTCCAGCGTCGTCGTGGGCCCGTGTGCGAGGGCATTGGTGGCCAAGATACCCACCTTCTTGGCCTTCTTGCGGATATTGCCCTGACTCAATTCTGAGCTCTGGCCATCCCGACGCAGACTCCATCCCCAAAGACTTCGATCTTGTCCACCACTGATTAACCATTTGTTACCGGCGTCGGCTCCTTCGAAGTCGGAAGGCAAGAATTGGAGACAGTTAACGGGGCCAGCATGCCCACTGCGAGAGTGGAGGATCCGGGGCACAGGGGAGAAGGGTGTTTCGTCGAAGATCCAAGACTTGAGAGAGTTGTCTCGGCCGCTGGTCAATACAACGGGTTGGCCGGGGAGGAATTCGATCTTGCTGATACCACCACGAACGGCCGCTCCTTCGTAAGAGGGAGGGTTGTGAGCACTGCGCAAAATACCCATTACTCGACCTCCTCCGTTCAGATCCCAGAAAGTTACATCTCCGGTTGCAGCAGTTGCCGTCGCCATAACACCATCTTTGCGCCCATCATTGCCCGCGCCCATGCCATCGGTTCGGAAGGAAATAGAATTGACCTGCGTTTCTGAGCTACCAGCCTCGATACGCAGAATAGTCTTATCAGTAAGAACGTTCGTGATGACCAGAGTTCCCTCGGAGTAGGCGACGGCGAGAAGTGATAGTGCTGGACTGGGCTCTAGACAAATAACAGAGCCGCAATCCGGTGACGGAGGCAGGATGGTGTAGATGAGCTTGCCCGTGCTGATGTTCCAGATCTCTACCCAGCCATCCTTGCGACCGACGAAAATCTTATTCAAAAAGGTGGGCATGGAGACGATACCACCAGTGATTTCGTTGCCGCGCTTGCTAGCAGGCGTGGTGTGAATAGTGGTATAGTGTTCGAGCGTGGCCGTCTTGAATATCTCAATCCTTGTCAAAGCAGCAACGATTGTCCATGTTCCCAGTATCAAGATCTGCTGAATGGGTTCGTTCAGATCAGAGGGCAGCGTAAGCTCGCCAACCTTCTTGCCCCTCTGGAAGATCCAGATACCTTGGAGCTCACCCTTCTTTGATCCACCCCATGCTGCAAAAATCTTCTCTTTCCAAGCAAGCGTAGCAGTAATATCGGCGGGGGTCTGCGGTCGGGTGATAAAGACGAGGTTCAGGCCGCGGCGTAGATCGTAAGTCTGAATGGATCTGCCAACCGAGGTGGAAATCTGAAAAGTGGTCTTGCCGAGAGGAATCGAAGTGAAAGGAACGATGGTAGGCGATACTAATCCGACGGTCTAAAGGATCACGAGGGTTAGACGGCGCAAAGTGAGAGCAGAGGGGTAGACATACGCGGAAGGGCGCAAAGATTCTGGATGAGTTGGAGGGGGATTTGGAGGCATTGGCGGGCGCCGTGGTCTTCTGACGCTTAACCAGCGGGCGGTCGAGATCCTTGTGCGGCATCGTGAGCCTGGTCGACGAAACTAGATGTAGGCAGAGGGGATACTACGCCGAAGATGCACGTTGAGCCCGTTTGTGCTCTACCATGTGAGCCTGCTCAGTGCGTGAGGCTGGAGCCATGCTAAAATTTCCAGGTTTAATTTTTTGGCGGTGTCACGGGGCAGTATATAAACACTCTAATGCTACGATCCATAAGAACGTAGGTGCATAGATTTTAATAACAGGACTCTAATATACTTTAGAGTATACTCAAATATGGTGCACCCTCCTCTGGGACCTCGTTCTCGTTGTTTAGAAGGCACAATCGCAACTCGGTAAATTCCTGCTTGATTTGTTAGCAAGTACACTCCGGAAGCGGGCGGAATGGAAATTCTATCCACCCATCACCGACTCAAGAAGAAGAAAATTATGCACGGGCATAAAAGAATTGCGTCAGCTAGTAGACGAATAACTTGAATTTACATCCTAGCCAATGCCTTCCCCAATCTGGGTTTCCAGCTTTGTTTCCTTTATAGTATATAACTTCTAATTCAGGAGACAGAGTCTGGACCGGGGTCTGTTGGCGTCACGTGTGCAGTTTATTCTGTCCGTACCTTAAGATACCTTATTTTAGTGCCAACCAGATCTCAGAGGAAGCTTGGCGCCTTCGGGAAGAACCTCTCGTTAAGCCAAAAACGGCAAGGAAGCTAATAGTGGGGTTGGGGGAGAGATGGGCCTGGAATGGAATTCAAGGGTGAGTCTGAGCTTGATATTGTTGGACCAAGGATCGAAACTGGTACATCGTTATAGAAACGCCAATTCAAAATATCAACGTGTCAAATGCTTCTTTGATGCGTGCGTACTCCATAGTCACACTGTAATAAGGCTGTAGGGGTTTTGTCGCACCGAATGTCAGCTCGGGGCAGCCGGCAGGCGATGATGGAACCATCATGGGTCTCTAGGGCCAAGAGGGGTGTCTACGCGTCTAGCCCTTCCCCCTCTCCTCGATCAATTTCGGTTTACGAGCCCCATCGGTACAGTAAGGTAGTTGGATATCGTCAACAGAATAGCCGTTGCTGGTCAGAAATATCTACTCATCTCTAAAACATGCCGAAACCTCTCTCCGATCTCGAAACACAGAGCAAACAACAGGTTGTCGTAAGCGCGGCACTAAGACTCATCCGTACCTAAGTAGGTACTTACCAAGTAGAAGCACTGCACTCGTGGACGTCACAATGACTTTGGCGCCTCGCACTGCCAACCGCAACCGGGCAGGGCATACTGTACCGGTAGGTAGGCTTAGTAGGCAACAGTGGGGAAGTCCCAGGCACAGCCAAAACATATGCCACAAGAGACACTACTGACAAGGTTTCGGGGTGGGCAACCTAATGTCGGCATTTAGCCAGGCTTACCAGGCTTACCAGGCTTCTCTTTGGCCGTCTCGTATTGCGCCTCGGCTGGGCCGCGCTCATTCAGGCCCACCCAAATCAAGGCACGTATCGGTATCCGTAACAAGTCATGCAACGAGGGGTGGCCAACAACCAACAAAGAGACTTGAAAGACCCGTTCGTAAAAGCGGAGATGTTTCCCTTAGAGAGGCAGGCGATCAGCTTTTCCAGAGCCCTTTTGTTTCAGCCGTGGCGGAAAGGGGCTTCTGCAAGTGGCTACGTCGTCCAAGGCAAGTCAAGGCAATATCCGCCATGGTCCATAAGCCAGCGCCAGCAGCCGGAAACAAGCAAGCCCTGGGGAACACGCGACCAGATGCCATCCCTGGGCCTCCCCGAGCCACCCCTGGGCCTGCTATTAGGGGGCGCTGTGTAGTGGTTGTGTGTCAATCCGTCTCACTGCGGTCTAGTGTCATTCCTACCTACCTGTACCTAGTGTCGTGCGTACGTAGTACCTAGCTTTCCAGTTGTCTTCTGGGTCTGACAAAGGTCTTATACCCTCTTGGCTCTTCCAGCCCGCTCGCTGTTCACATCTGCTCCTCCCTCCATCATACATCTCCCCATGCTGTTGATGATGTGAAGCAGGCCCAATATGCCTTCTTCAGTCTCATTTCTTTTTGCTCTCTTTTTCATATCGCTCATCTTTGCAAAGTTACTTCATCTGTACATTCACCTTCACTCTATTACCGCCTTCGACTTTATCGTCTACCTCCCAACCTTCTTCCTGCAAGATGTCTTCCTAGTCTGTTTTGCCCGCATCTTGTTGCGACGAGAGCGAACAATTCCTTCGTTTGTCGGCTACTTCTTGGGATGTATTTTAACGCAAGTATTCTCCTCCGGGCTATCTGCCTTGTCTCTTCAATACTAACTTTAGGACTGCATAGCGTAATTACATTTGGCGCTGCATCGTCCGAGCTTGGGTTTTATTACAAGACGGGCGGCGAGGTTGACTGGAGTGACGCAGGCGACTATGCCAATGACGAAGGCATTAAGGTGCTGCTCAGTGAGAGCGGCAGTGTTCCCGTGTTCGCATTAATCATTGCCGTCGTTTCCTGGTTCGCCCAAACGATTCTTTACAGATCCGTTGGTAACTTGGTATCTGGACTTGGGAAGCGCATCGCTTCAGGTATGTTGCCTAATAACCCCTTGGCTATTTCATCCATTTCTAACATGGTCCAAAGTTTCCAGGTTTCTGAGAGCAAAGATTCGGCCGCAAAAGCATGCTCAACATGACCCCGAGAATGTCGAGCCTTTGATGGAGCGGTCCTCCACTGGTGATTCCACTTCTGACGATAGCCGCAAATCATCCACCTCTGGCCACGATGGAGAAGAGAAGGACTCTGAAACCCGCCCCTCACAGCGGCGGAAGTGGTGTTTTCCTTCTTGGATTCTCACCTCTGCTGCGCTGCTCTTCGTTGCGATCACGGCCATCGTCCGCCCCGACAAACCCCACAACCACATGGCAACCAGTCTGCCCTTCCGAATCCTGGACTCGGTCAGACCGCACCTTGGATTTTGTGCATCCAAGAACGAGTGGCCCCTCAAGGAGCTCATCGTCAGGACCAAGTGGGAGGGCCCCCAGGGCAATTTCAAGGGCTGGGCTCCCGGTATGGACAACAAGTTGGTCAAGCAGTACAGGGAAAATCCCCCCAAGTGGTTGCCCGAACCGATTCCAGACGGTTTTATCAAGTGGAATAAAACAAGATACCAGAACAACGACGATGATGTTGGCCCCGATAACGCATGCCCAAACACACTGGCGGACCAGGGTTTCTATAACCCCGTCAATGATCCGATGCGGATAACCAACCTCAACGAGGGCATTTTGGCTCCAGTGCAAGAGGCACTCTCAAATAACTCCATCAAGATTAGGCACGTCGCGCTCATTCTCATGGAGAGCATGCGAGAAGAGCTCTTCCCGATTCAACAAGGCACAGATATTCATAGATTCATTATGGAATCCCACGAGGAGTCGCTTAGAAATGAAGTCAATGCCCGAGTATCACGCATGACACCGAACGCCGAGAAGATTACAGGCAAGCCTGGCAACTACAAGTCCGAGAACGGCTCTACTTACAACCCGCCTGCGAAGCCAGAGTGGAATGACAAGACGAAGCCTGGGTATGGTGGCATCAACGTCGTTGGAGGCCTCACGAGTAGCAGTGTCTCCACAAAGAGTCTTGCGGCGGCTCACTGCGGCGCTTGGCCCATGGCTGTCAATATGTTCGAGGAAGCCGAAGTCGAGAGCTATCAGCCTTGTATCCCTCAGGTCCTCGAACTGTTCAATACCCTGAAGGGCAATAAGACTAAAGAGGCCAGGGGTTGGTTCGGATCCAAAAAGCCGCAGGACAAGTTTCACGAGTACCAGTGGTACCCTGCCTTCTTCCAGGCTGTCACGGATTCGTACGACAGGCAGAGCGTCTTTGATGACAAGATTGGATTCAAGTACATCTTCACGAAACCCAAACTCGACAAGGAGGCCCACGACAACCCCGAGATGGAGGAGGTCAACTACTTTGGTTACCCTGAGACTGATCTCAAAGACCATATCAAGAAGTATATCACCGACGGCCTGGCGAACAACCAACGCCTCTTCATGTCGCACTTCACCAGCACGACTCATCATCCCTGGGGTGTGCCCAAGTGGTTCAACACCGAGAAGTACATGGGTAAGCAGGGGAAACGACACCAAGACTTCGGCAAGTACCTTAATACCGTTCGATTTACGGACGCATGGCTAGGCGAGCTTATGCAGATGTTTGAAGATACTGGTATCGCTGACGAGACTCTTGTTGTCTTCGTCGGTGACCACGGTCAGGCCTTCCAAGAAGACACTTCCAAGACGGGCACATACGAGAACCGTCACATCAGCAACTTCCGGGTCCCTATCTCTTTCCGACACCCCAACATTCCTCGCATTCAATACGAAGCCAACGTGACCTCTATCTCCATTCTACCGACTATCCTCGATCTCCTTGTTAACTCTGGATCCCTTAATGAAGCCGACACCGTGGCTGCATCCGACCTGGTCCAAGATTTTGAGGGCCAATCCCTCATCCGACCCTACAAAAAGTCACACAACGGCCGCCGTGCCTGGAACTTTGGGCTTATCAACCCCGGAGGTGGTATGCTCACTGTCACATCGGCAGACGCGCCCTGGAGACTGGCCGTCCCCTTGAAGAAAGATCTCGAATATACATTTACCGACCTTGGACGTGATCCGCTAGAGCTGGATCCTTTAGACCAATGGTCCATCAAGCCGATGATTTCGGCCGTGAAACGCAAATACGGCAAGGAAGCCGCTGAATGGGTTCGTGAAGCCGACGAAGTGGCTCACTGGTGGAGTTTGGAGCGAAAACGGCTCTGGGGATATAAACCCAAAGATGATTAAAACTGGTTGTTAATGTATGATATGATGCATTGGGTACCTATTTGGGCTTTGGGATCTGGGATCCGGGACATGATAGCCCATGGATATAGCATATACTTCCAATAAGCAAAGGAAGGGCTCATTGAGCAGTTGTTTTTTAGAAATGCACATGATACTTTTTATTCCACTTCTTTTCCCTGCATATCACCGTTTGTATTTTTTTTGTTACTCCGTTCCATGACGCATGACGCGGACTTGACTTGCATTTGCATTTCGTGCCCTACATATCCACAGACTAAGGTATCAAGAGACTATCAGGATTTCGGTTGTTGTACGAAGTCAAATCAAGCAATGGGGCAACTGTTTAGTCCCGGCTTCAGGCTTCAGATCCTCCTGTCCTTCCGATCCTTTCAATCAGGGGATGAATCCACCGGCCCCTCCAGCACCAAGCTTGGGGTTGCATCAAGAACCCACGTGATTCTTACCTACGCTTGACCTCACCAGAAAGGACATGAGAATTGCGGGCGGTAATGAGAGCAGAAGAGGATATTGGAGGGTCACGTGGATGGGGATGGATCTGCAAAAGGTATGATTTCCTCAACGGGGATCTTATTAAGATCAGATGCAACGGGAAAATCAAGAATATTTACCGTAAATGAACTGACCCAGCAAAGTCAGTAACTTAGCTAGTTATTCGGTCAACTGACTTCATGGCTCACACGGTTGGTTAAAAGGAGTTCTCGACGGTAGCAGCAGCTGACGCGAACATCCAGTCCCGTCTAGGACGTTTTCCGCGATGTCTCGCGTTGATAGATCCGATCTCCCGCAACATCATCATCATCAACCGCCCCCAGGACGTTCGTCTACCCCCCCCCTGTTCGCAGGCGTCCAGCTTGTCGGGTCTCGGGCTCGCTGGTCGCATGCCCCAAGCCCCAAGCCACCAAGGGGAAGCGATGTTTAGCATAAGCCTCGTGGCCATCCATCTTCGCCTTCTACCGCCCAATGACATGGCTCAATTCGAGCATGCCCCTTCCAGATCTTGTGTCAATTGCCGAGTGCCTGGGACAATGACGACTGAAAGTGTCTCGCTTCTCCGCGTAGCGCACTCTTTGTGGACATCATGTGTTACTTGTCTTGGCCGCATGGCGCCTTTTGACCAAGAGAGTTTACTTAAATCCGTCAAACACCACATGTCGCAAAGACATGGCATCTCATACTTGCAAGCGGATGAGAACATCGTTTTCTCTTTGCTCCCGCCTCCCGCCTCCCGTCTCTGGAATCGCATGAGACTCGACAAGTTTCTTGAACTGCCGTCTAGCCTCTCCACTACCAAAGGACCCCTCCCAGCTGACCGCATCGCGACCCCGCCGTTGAATCCCTCGCAACAAATCCCGTGATTGAGAAGGGAACGAAGCAGCACCTCCGGACTGAAGATACCAGCTTCTTTTACAGGGCACCTTGACAGCCCGACAGAATCCTCCGTAGCGTGACCAGTCAACAGAAACAAATGCCAGGATAGCAGTCATTTGCCAGCAACAAACGGAGCCATGGTTTCTTTCGGCGGCTTCTTATAGATACGACGTGAGCCTCGACTGCCCAGCCATCTCGGCTGGTCCTGGATCTCCATTGTCATTGACCCCGGCACAACCTATCAACCAAGATACTGGCATTTGGATGCATGGTGGCGATCCCTACTCCGTAGCGACTGCGTCATTAAGACCACTGGTTCAATCCTCTAGTGTCTCCCCAAACAAACGAGAAAATCAACACAGCGGCACGGCATCCACTGAGAATTATTTAGCCACCCTCTCAGCAGCCATTAGAACAACGCAAGGCGTGCTCCCGGGGGGCGAAAATAATAACAATCACCATCTGGCATCTTTTATTATTATTTATTCTCTGCTTCTGTTTCTTCTCCCGGCTATACCCAGCTCTGGTCCAGTGCTGTCCCGTCTGACCAGTTACAATCAATTCTTACTTTAACTCCCGTAAGGTAGGTACCTACCTACCGCCCGCAGCAGAGACAGTGGACAAAAACAGCCGAGACAGCTCTGAGACATCACAAAACGTCCAAAGCCTCTAAACCGTTTGTTCCATTCTGTCCGCTCGCGGTTCAAGCTCAGCATTTGGGGCCTTGACCCAAACGTCAGAGTTTGTAGGCGACAAGCTCCGAGCTCGCCTGTCATCACCGCCTGCTTTCGCCTCCATTCTCTGGAACCGCCATTTCTTTTTTCAGGCCGGCTGGGCATTCTGTGTCTGGAAACTAGAGGCCGATTAGCTCTCGGCTGGCTACCTTGTGTCTTTTTTTGTCGCTAAAGACCCGAACACACACGCACACAGTCAGTCACTCACACAAGGCACTACACAAGAAACGGCGGTTCGCACACCATCAAAGAGATGTCATGGATACCGTGGACACCATGAGCGACCGACCGGACCCGAATCTTGTTAGCACCGTCGGCGCCGTTGATAGCCCAACGCCAATTCATTCGACTAGCCCCTCCGCCTCCGACGACGCTTCCGCCGCCGACCTTTCTTCCTCCCCTCGCCGCTTTCATCCTCATCCTCCCTCTTCGCTTGCTGTTGGCCATTCCCTTCCCCATCACTATAACCAATCCCTTCCCCCCAGGCCGTCTCGCACTCTCTCAACATCATCGCCCCTCGCCAATTCCACCGCCGCCGCCGTCACGAGGAAGAGTCGCTGCGCTGAGCCGGGTACAACAGAAATTCATGCCCGCCGTCCCAGCTTCTCTATCCCGATACCCGCTGCTACATCGACAGGAGCAACGTCCTCTTTGGCCATCAAGAATCCTCGGTCTCTTCTCCCGCGCACTCGTCGCGAGTCCATGACCTCTGACGTCTCCGTCGAGGACCTGGCACTGGCCGATTCCCAGCTCGCTCTTATCGACGACATCCACCACCAGCACCACCAGCAGCAGCAGCGGAACCGTCTACCCACCGCCAGCGATAATTCCTACTACACCGTCTCGTCTGAAACTTCTAACGCCTTCAACCACATACTGTCTTCTTCCTCAGACCCCCAGACCAGGAGGCTCTCAGGGAACTCGCTCTACTCTCTCGCATCAGCCCGCGGCGTCCTCAGCGGTTCACCATCTGCTCACGGATCAGAGCTAGGGACGCCTCCAAGATCTGTACCCGGTTTGCTGTCAACGAGCAAGGGTCCAGGACCGTCTCCGTCTGAAGCTGGGGTTTCGAACGTTACCGTCACCACTTCTAGTACTCAACCAGGCCAGTCCGTTGTGGGACATCACAATCAGCATCATCTAACCCCGCGAGATCTCCATTCGCAGCCACTTGACTTTACGAAACGAGCCATCCGCCACGATAATATGCAGAACAGCACGTCCAATCTGCGCTCCCTACCCGACCGCTCCCGCAGCCGCGCCAAGAGGCGCTTTAGCGGAAGCACAGCGACCAGCAGTCACAGCCCGAGTAGCGATCGGGCTCCCCACCATCGGGAAAGGGAGGAGGGTGAGTCCCTCTTTTTTCTCTTGACACTTTTCTCATTCCAAGGTCACTGGCCCAGTAAGTCTCTAACCCGCTGCAGTGAAACCAGCGCGATGGGGCGTCATTGGCGTGTGCGCTCTCGATATCAAGGCGCGGAGCAAGCCCAGCAGGAACATCTTGAACCGGCTCATTGCCAATCGTGAGTTCGACGTGGTGGTTTTTGGCGATAAGGTTATTCTCGACGAAGGTAAGTGTCACAGAGTGTTCGGGGGTGCTTTCTTCTTTCCCCTTTTTTCTTCTTTTTTCTAGAAATGAATTAACATGTTTTGCTTACAGAGGTTGAGAACTGGCCCATATGGTGAGTTCATTCTCTCGGTGAGCATAGTGGGGTGCATCGACCGAGCTGCTGCAAGAGGCACGTGCCGAATTACCCAAAGCGATCACTGACACGAAATGCAGCGACTATCTCATCTCATTCTACTCGGATGGTTTCCCACTTGACAAGGCGGTTGCTTATGTCAAGGCGCGAAAGCCTTTCTGCGTGAATGATGTTCCTATGCAGCAAATTCTTTGGGATCGCCGTGTGTGCCTCCATCTGCTTGACAAGATCAACGTCTGCACACCAAAGCGCATTGAAGTTAGCCGTGATGGCGGTCCCCAGCTACTCACGCCGGACATGGTTAAGCACATCAAGGATGTGTCGGGTGTTGCTATGGAGCCAGTTGATCCCACCAAGGCTTCGCCTCCGCGCCAGGTAGAGCTACTCGAAGACGGTGATGTGCTGAGCGTTGATGGCGCAACGCTCAGCAAGCCATTCGTCGAGAAACCAACAAGCGGCGAGGATCACAACATCATTATCTACTTCCCCAAGAGCGCAGGTGGCGGTGCTCGAAAACTCTTCAGAAAGATTGGGAACAAGAGCTCTGACTACATCCAAGACCTCAATGTGCCTAGGGCGATAACAGAACCCGACAGCAGTTACATATATGAAAGTTTTATGCAGGTTGACAACGCCGAAGATGTCAAGGCGTATACCGTTGGACCACAATATTGCCACGCCGAGACACGAAAGAGCCCCGTCGTCGACGGCGTTGTACGGAGAAATACACATGGCAAAGAGCTGCGTTACGTCACGGCCCTGTGCCCTGAGGAAAAAGAGATGGCAAGCAGAATCTCTACCGCGTTTGGACAGAGGGTCTGCGGCTTTGATATGCTGCGAGCATCAGGGAAGAGCTATGTCATCGATGTCAATGGCTGGAGTTTTGTGAAGGACAACGATGACTACTACGACCATTGCTCGAACATCCTCAGGGACCTCTTCGTTAAGGAGAAACTGAGGCGCGGCGGTGTCACTCCGCCCATGCCTTCGCCTGCTCCATCAGACACCGACCCCTTTACTCGGGCATCTAACGTGTACAAGGATCGCGAACAAACGAACCTTACCGGCACCAGCGGAGTAAGGACAAGCATCAACTCGATGTCGAACGGTACCGATTCACAGCCCGACGACTCCTTCCGCCGTGTCCCGAGCGGAACAGCTACTCCTCTTATACCACCCGACAGCACTCTACCATCAAAAGCCCACAGCTCGGTTACGACACCCCTTATCCCGCCGCCGCCCATGGATCTGAACTTACCTGCCGCTTCATCGGCTCCTCCTCAGACCCAGCAAAGTGCCATTTTGGATGTCCCCATGGAACAACAACCTTCTCAACCCGAGCCCCCTTTGCCAACACACTCCTGGAAGCTGAAGGGCATGGTTTCCGTGATACGGCACGCAGACCGCACACCCAAGCAGAAATACAAGTTTACCTTCCATTCGGAACCCTTCATCGCTCTCCTTAAGGGCCATCAGGAAGAAGTTTTGCTGATTGGAGAAGCTGCCTTGGGCAGTGTTGTACAAGCAGTGGACGTGGCCTACGAGCAAGGCATTGAAGATCGTGCAAAGCTCCGGGCTCTTCGGAATGTGCTTGTCAAGAAGGGAAGCTGGCCGGGCACAAAAATACAGATCAAACCCATGTTTCGTAAGAAAAAGACGGAAGAGCCACCAGTCACTGAGGAAGTTCCAGCTGTGGAGAAAAAAAAGAATTCCGGTGTAACGGAGTCAGAGGGCGGTTCGTCAAAAGAAGACAAACCTTACCAGAGTCCAAGGCGGCACGATTCCCTCTCTGGCGTAACAATGTCCAAGTTCACCGCTGCTGAAGAGAGTCTGGTTCTTGACAAGCTGCAGCTCATTGTCAAATGGGGAGGAGAGCCGACACACTCGGCCCGATACCAATCCCAAGAGCTTGGCGAGAACATGCGCAACGATCTCATGCTCATGAACAGGGACATTCTAGACGAGGTTCACGTTTTCAGCAGCTCCGAGCGGCGGGTGACCACCAGTGCCCAAATCTGGACCGCTTCATTCCTGGACAAGAAGGACATCCCCGAGGATTTCATCACGATCCGCAAGGACCTGCTAGATGACTCCAATGCCGCGAAAGATGAGATGGACAAGGTCAAGAAGAAGCTCAAGGGCCTTTTGCGCAAGGGCAACGAGCGTCCTGCCCAGTTCGCTTGGCCAGAAAACATGCCCGAGCCCTCCGAGGTACAGACCCGAGTGGTGCAGCTGATGAACTTCCTTCGGCGCGTGATGCAGTACAACTACAGCAAGCTGTACAGTGGGGCTGTCACGTCGCTCAATGCCATCTCGAACCCAAGTACCGAGAAATCGTCGGGAGAAAACTCGAGCCCCTCTATCGCGTCATCACTTTCACATGCAAACACTCTCAACCAGATCCAGGCACGGTGGTGCTGTGGCGAAGACGCTGAGCTGTTCCGAGAGCGGTGGGAGAAGCTCTTCTCCGAGTTCTGTGACGGCGATAAGGTAGATCCGAGCAAGATATCGGAGCTTTACGACACGATGAAGTTCGATGCCTTGCACAACCGTCAGTTCCTCGAGTGGGTGTACACGCCGCCCAGCCACATTCTAGAGGAGTACTCGGCCTCCAACACCGGCAACGCCTCTAACGGTGCTAACGGTACCAAAGAGGGCAAGTCAAAGGTATCGGAGGATAGCAAGCTCTCGGATGATCCCACGGTAGAGAAGAATCAGAATCCTTCGCCCGATGGCTCGGATAAAGTGGATTTAGGAAGCCGGTCTGCCTCGGTCAAGAAGCTGTTTAGGAGAAGGTCGTTCCTTAACAACCTGCGACACTTCAATGAAGAGGCACCGCCGGAGCAGTACTTCCGGCTCTACAAGGGCACGAGTCAAACTGCATCCAAAACGGATACGCGCAACGAGCCCTTGCAGGAGCTTTACCGGCTCGCCAAGGTCCTGTTTGACTTCATCTGCCCTCAGGAGTATGGCATCTCCGACAGCGAGAAGCTCGAAATTGGCCTGCTCACGTCGCTGCCTCTCCTCAAGGAGATCGTGCAGGACCTCGAAGAAATGCAAGCGTCAGACGACGCCAAGTCCTTCTTCTACTTCACCAAGGAATCGCACATTTACACGCTGCTCAACTGCATCATCGAGGGAGGTGTTGAGACGAAGATCAAGCGCAGCACAATCCCCGAGCTCGACTACCTCTCGCAAATCTGCTTCGAGCTCTACGAGGCAGAGATGAAGACGACGACTACGACTGGAGACGGGTCGTCGCCTCATGACGCGCCTACCTTCACGTACAGCATCCGAATCACTATCAGCCCCGGCTGCCACGTCTTTGACCCTCTGCACGTGCAGCTCGACAGCCGACATTGCATTGGGTGCGCCCCCAGGCGTAGCTTGACGCCCCACGCGGACTGGCTGCAGGTCATCAAGACGCTGCGAGCAAAGTTCAACCAGTAAGAGACCCCACCAAACTGCCCTCCATATCTACGTTTCTCTCTCAAACGAGTACATACTAACAGTTGTTGTGCAGGGTCAAGCTACCGAAGACGTTCCTGGCGGTCAACTTGTCCGATGCCTTCACCTTCGAAGAGCTCGAGCGGCAAGGGAGCGACAGTGATGTATTGGAGATGAAGGCTGTACCGTCCAAAGATCTCCTGACCGATAAGCCTGAGCAGCCTAAGGGGGATACGTCGAAGGATGTCGCAACCGGGGCTGGCGAGGTGATGGTTTCCTAGACAAGGAAGCCGAGAGAAAAGGTATATATACGATATGAGCGTCCGCAATTGGGTTACGGCATCACCGAAACCCAGCAGCCTCTGCACATAAATCATACACCGCACCAGACCTGGGGTCCATTCATGATTCCAGGCAACGGGCATCCTACGTCGGAGGGGTTAGAGGGATGGCTTTCAGCACCGCCTTTTACCTGGTTAACACCAATTAGGTAGAAGGATATGCCGCATCAACATAGAGACCAAAACTAAATAGAAACGATTGACTCATTTAAGTTGTCTCATGCTAAGTAACAAGTCACACCAGGCGCAAAGCTCAGCGTATCTGGGCGTCAACAAGTGAGTGAGCCCTACAATGTTTCACCTCGTATACAGGACCGTTTTGTCCCATGCATAGAGTTTACGAACGCATATACTCCGTACATGAAGCTCTTTTCTGTAACGGGTTGCATGTGTTGGTAGTTCGGATGAGGATTCTTGGCATACACCTTCCAAGAGCTTTTCCCCAGGGTCGGCACAGCGGCGTGTAAGAGCTCCCCCAGCTTAGAAACCGATAACATGGGATTGATACAGCCATGTAAAAAGGCTCAAAGCTCCATCCCCGGGATCCGGAAATCTGGGTTACCGTCGGCGAGGCGATCGCCGGCATAGTTTCCTTCTCCTGAAACTCGCACCGAGGTCGTGGACGTGGAATCCTTTAGCCTCGACCAGGGCCGAGTATCATGATCCGTGACATGTACATGTGATGGTATTCGCCGAATACTTTCCATAAGAAACCTGGTCACTACGTGGCAATGACCAGATTGTGGGGGCGTTCCCTAGAATCAAGCCCGGAACAATGGGTCTCTATGGGGCGGACTTGACAACGGACAGGATCAGCGGTGATTTGGTTCTTCGACAAAAATGTTCGACTTGTATTCTGGAATGTGTGGGCCCGCTGGTGGGCTCTCTTGGTGGCCTGTTCGAGCAGTGTCGTCGCCTCATGAACCCTATGCCTGGTTTGCAGCAGGGAAATTACGCCTGTTCAGCCTGGTTGGTGAAGTGAGGGTGGGAGCATGGGTACTGATCTGATCTGAACTTGGGAACTTGAGGTTTGGGATTGGCGGAACACACGAGCAACACCGAGTTGAGATCGGTGTGGTGAACGTGGAGCTTTCAGGCCTCTCCTCACGATGTGAGAACGGACGAACCCACCAATAAGGCACGAGACAGTTGTGAAATGAGTGGGACTAAGCCTGATCGTAAGATGCAAATGTGCGAGCGCGATACAATGAGGGTCCTTCACTTGCCAGCGACGTCACTCCAAGTCCAGAAGGGGTTCAAGGCAACGGGTTGGTATCCAAACAAGGGAAGCCATCCGGGATTCTGCTGAAAGATCCGAGACGGCGCAGGCGCCTGCAGATGGGGAAATGCGATGCCGGCGCCCGGCAGATGTGCATGGGGACTATTCAACATGCAGGCGAGACGAACGGCCACGGTTGGCGGGTTTGCGAGCAAGCCGGAAAATATCAAACACCTCCATAGTAGAGCCGCTTGCTACACAACACTCGAGGCCAATACGGCAAGTCGAATTCCAAAAGAGTATGTATAATCAAGGGCACATCAGTAAAAGCTCTAGCCTGGGCGTCCGAGGCGATGTCATCATTATTTGGTCGAGGTCGGCCGTGTAAGAGGAGGGACCGAGGAGACATGATCTCGCATGATCTCACTGAAGACAAGCGCAGCGCTCCATCCACTTGTCGTTTCGGGTTCAGCAACAAGGCGTCAAGTTGACTGAGGAGCTTGGTCCGAGCTTAGGCGCCCTTTGACGCCGACATAATCATGACACTTAACGGTTAACGGATTCATCTTAGAAAGGTTAGAAAGCCGGAGGTCCTGGACGGTTCCTGGACGGGAGAGTGCCTTGCAGCAAGCAACGGTGGACGGGTCGACAAGTCGCCGGGGGCGGTCGTGGTCCGGACGCCGGGGACAATCGAAATGCCGGAACTGCCATAATGAGCCGGCGACAGGCCGTGGTGCATGGGCGATGGGGATGCTGTCTGGGAGGGTAGGCCGCGCTATGCACACTCTCTGCAAGCGGGGGCAAGGACGGCTTTCGGGGGGGGTCGCATGGGTTGCAAGTCAGCAGATTTGATGATGAGAGCAGAGGCTCAGGGTACGTCCAAAGGCAGCACGGGAGGCAGCGCCAGACTGGCACGTCCAGGTGTGGCATGGAAGAGAAAACAACAGGCCGGATATCCGGTGGTGACAACAAGAGTAGGAGCAGAAAGATGGCGATCAACAACGAAGGCGGCCAAGGCCATCAGAAGACAAGGCCTGCCATATTCTCGCCGTCGATGAAGCAGGGGATTGATTGCAGGCCTTCCCTTGTACCCTGACATCCGGAAGCGAGCCCATTTGTTTGCCAGCACTTGAAGGTTTGCTGGCCTCGAAGGTTTTGTGCGTCTGTTTGCGGGTTTGATCGAGGACGATCAGAGAAGAGGACGGCGATGATAAAAGGGTGCAAGGCGAGGTTGACAGGGGAATAAAAGTTTATTTCGGGTGGGTAGCAGTTAGTTAGAGGTTGGAGGTTAGAGGTTAGAGGTTAACGTTAGAGGTTAACGCTGGGTAGAGGTTAACTAGTAGAAGGCGGGAAGGTATAAGCGGAGGTGGAGGAGTGGAAAGAAGGAAAGTGGAGGGAAGGGGCCGCCAGTCACACAGGACGAAAGAGGAAGTTAGGTCCACAGACGACACCTCATCCCTCGGTGCATGTCGCTGAAACAGGAAGATACTAGGCATCAGACCACGCAAACCCCGAATGAGAGAAGAGACAATATCGCAAAGCGCAACGAGAACACAAATTGTTATGCGGCTTGCATCCAAAGAGTACGGCCGACATGGGCGGCCCTACCTATCCGTGGGAGGATGCGGTACCCAACTTAGGCCCCAGTTGTCGAGAGCAAACGAGGCAAATTGGAGTCCATATCTAACTATTGGACATATCAGAGGCAAACCAACAAGTATCAAACAAACACAGAAGATACCCAAACAATAGCCGGGAGAACTGAGCTGTTGCTTGGTCGCTTACATAGTACGTTGCTCGATGTAATCAGAAAGCGACAATTGGCCCTAGATGTCGGGGAACCTCCGAGTTATATTGATGAGACGATATTCAGTCGATCAAAAGGAAACGGGACCGACGTGAGGAGGGACAGCCTCGACAAGGCAATGGATAACTCCAGGGTGGATATGAGACGGCCTTCCCGGGCGTCGATGGGTTGACGCGGTCAGTGCTCTGGGGCTCAGCGGCAGCACCAACATCGTCATGTATCCATCATGGAGGCTCCATAGCGGTGGAGGACGTAGGTCGCCTCGTCTTGACGTTTAACCCAGTCGGACGGTTACCGTGGTTCGTGGGCTATAACACCTTGGTCCCTAACCCGTCCTCCGCGGATAGTGATCGTTGCCGCTATTCTCAAACTTGCATAAACCGCAAACGTCAGAAATAAATCGAAACGCACAAGCCAGGTAAACCATGTCCACATGCGATGCGACAAGTCTGCAGTGACCAACTCAGTATGAGTAAATGACGGTCCTCCTCTGGGAAAGGCCGTAGGTCTGTAATCGCGCGCAAGCGCTAAGCGAATGGCTAAGCGAATAGAAAGATGCCTATTTCAGACAACCCTGCCAGAGTGAGCGACTATCTGATAGATCTTGACAGCTTGGAGGGGATTGGTAACACGCCCTGGGAATTTGCTGCCGCAACCAACGTCCGATTTGACAAGACGAGTGCCGCTGTTCGGAAGTAAACCGATAAAGTATTTGCTCGTGTCAAGGAGCCTCTTCGTACCAAACAGAATATAGTTGTGTCTCGTTGTTGGCTTCTGTTCGCATGTAAGTGTTGGTTTTTACCCTGCACCAACTCGGCGCGCTGAAGAGAGTAGAGTAGACGGCGCGGAGCCGGGGAAACAAGCAAATCGGCCGCGAATTGCAAACCGTTGCGAAAACGCCCGAGGAAACGAGAAGCGCTAGGGTGACATGACAGACGGGACCAGGTTGGTGTGACGTCGAGTTGTCCCAGATAGCCGATTACCAACGGGAGGAAGCAAAGAGGTATCTCTTGTGATTTTGCCGCCAGCACGGCGCAACGCAACAGCGAGGCGGACTAGTTCAGGTTCACCCCTCCAAGGCGGGCGATAGGCCCATAGGTTCGCGGGTTCTGGACCCATGCCAGGCTGGGCTGGGCTGGGCTGACGGTCACGTCGAAAGACGGTTCCAATCGTACATAATGGAGCGAAATTGTCAATCGGAAGCGCGACGCCTTGTCTGTTTGAATGAGAAAGCGGCAAACAGCGGAGTGCCGTGCCACCGATAGAGGAATCAACCAGGTGCTGGGATGAGACATCAGCTGTCAGTTTGGGAGCTGTATAATAGCAGAGATGGCTATTGCCGGGGATGATTGACCCAGCTTGACAGCGTCCTCCCATGTCGATCCATAAGAGCCCCATTCCATGGGTTCGCTGGAGACCGCATGCTTCCATCCAACACAGATCAGGACATAAGTTTCGTCAGAGAAATTTGGGACTGAGCAACCTGCTCGCGACTGTCGTTGACATGATAGCTTAGGTAGCGATCCATGGATGAAGTTGATGTTCTAATATAGGTAGGTAAAGAATCAAAGGGTGGCTGACATGGTGGTGTTGTAAATTCTGTACTGTATGTAGGTAGACTGAACCTTAATTCTCCTTGGCGGCTGGTTACCGGTTTCGGTCTTGCGGTGGTGAGGCACTGGTGCTGGAGAACCGTGCCTTCCTCATGTTAATTCCGGGAAGTTGGTAGGGTGCTAGTCATCCGGGGAAGGAGCGAGAACCCCATGCATGTGCCTTCCGTTTTGAGGTCGCCGGCTGGGCCACTGGGTTTATTTCCCGAAACCCGGGATACCTTAGTTGAAGGCCTATACCCATCTCTTTCTTATTCCTACACCATCACCCCTCGATAGTATCCATCTTGACAATCATAGGGATACTTATCCCACACGCCTGGTCCAACGGTCGGCTCCGCTCTCTTGCATGCGACAAGATACAACAAGCCTATTCCCATTTGTCTTTGCCGGCTCACACCTGATTTGACATTCATCGCCATCCTTACCTTACTTGTGACCTCACCGTCTTGCCTCCGCCTCGGCACGCCCAGTTGTCGTAGCCTCAAAGCGCACTAGGCAACGTTCTAAGTCTAGGCCAAAGTTTAGGTTTATCTGCAGCCTTCTCGGTATCGATTCCGTACGGTCTGTTTTAAAAACAGCACGGCCCATGACGTCCACTCGCAAGCTTTCCTAACCCCGAGAAGACCTAGACTGCTCATGCGGATTGCGGCACTTTCAGACTGGCCGTCCCCACCCTCCGATCCTGGCGCGACTGGGCTGCCCCGAGAACCAGGATACGGGGGCGCTTGCTGGAGTGCCATGCCATTTCATCCGCGGATTCTCGGGCTTCTGAGAGTCTACCATGTTGTTCTCTTGGCACGTTCAGGGCGGGCATGCCAGGGCTCTCTGTCCCTATCTGGGGATTCCCCAACCCTACACTCACCTCACCTCAACCTCACCTCACCTTACCAGTTCGTCATCCCCCACCCATCGCCGTCGTGCCCTTGTAAGTTCTTGGTGCCTCATCTGCTGCCATTGGAATTGCCCGTCTCGTGCCCCGGTCCGAAGTAATTGGCCGTAGCGCGATCAAACAAGGCGAGGTACCTGCGTCAGTGGGTACACACTCCCATGTGTTAGGTACATCCTCCTTACGATACCGGGCTTGCTTGTGCTTGAGGTGGCTGCTGGTCCCGTTCTTGGGACCGATCCCCGTTTACCTACGCCCCTCTCCCCTCTCCCCTCTTCCTTCTTCTCATCCTTCCAGAAGCGTCACAGGACATCCTTCTCAGACCCTGACTGACGGGGCTGGGGGCGTATCTGGGACCAGGCCGACAGCCACTACGACTTTGCGCGGACGGGAGATTTTTACAACTGGCATGACGGCTCCAAGGCCAGAAGGGCAAGGGCACGGCTTTATCCTCGTCCGTCCATCCATCGTCCGGGCCCTGCTGGCGGGTACATATCGCCAACGTCCCCGGAGGGAGCTGTGTTGTAACAGCCAGAAAACTCCAACGCTCTACCTCGCTCGCTCGCTTTGTCTCCCGTCCTTGTCCATTTAATCTACTTCATTTGGCGTTGGCACCACCTTCCCGGCATTCCCGCCTCGTTGCTCGTGCCTCACCCGTCGTTTATCTCTTGTCCGTGTTGTTGCAAGCCTCATCCCGGCTCTCCGTCTCCATCGCGGTTCCCGTTTGACAGTGCATCACGGTCCCCGGCCTACCTCACAAACGACATCACATCAGACATCTGCAACTACCTGCCACTTCACCTGGTCCTTCCTTAAAGCATAAAAGCCCAAGGCATCCTCCTTCCGCCGCCCGACATCTTCAGACCACACCAACGGTTTCTACTCTTAACCCGCCTACTCCCCTTTCTTGTTTCTTGCATCGAAGCAACTATCAACGCATCTTCTTGTGCATTGTAGTATTGACGCTTGACATCCATCCGACTCGATCATCTTCGACATTCATACCGTACCTGTTTGGTAAGTTCTAGCTTGCGAGAGATGATGTTGCTTTTCCTATCGCACCTTGTATAGATGCTTGGCTTCCCGTTGGTTATATCATATGCATGCAGGGCTAACGTGGTCGTCTCTAGGAACATTTGTCCTATCCAATCAGACTAAATTCTGTGAGAGGGTTGAACACAACCAAGAACTTCTTGACAGCCTCTACACCCTCCTGTACTACCCACAACAACTGCCGCCATTCCCGACAAAATGGCCAACGCTTGCGCGCACTCGTTTCGAATGATCAAGTCGGATAACACGCTGGTCCAGTGGGTTTGCCAGCACTGCCGCTCTGGGCCTCACTGGATGATCTTCGAATGCACATACTGCAAGCTTCACTTGTGCCGACCGTGTACGCAGTCCGCTTGAGACCTGACAGGAAAACCCCCGGCGCCGAGGCATACACCAGCGGTGTCTGGCGTGGGGGAAAGGGGTGTGCGAGCGCGCGCACAATTCTCTTGCTCTGCGTGGGCCGTTCACTCTTTGCTCATGTGCTAGCAAATGGTGGACATGGCCTGACTGCCATGACGCAAGGCTCAACCCAAAAGGAAAAATGATGCCTTCTTAGTCTCGGTGCAAGCGCACACTGCGATCAAAGGCAGACCGTCCCAGCAAGGGCTTTGATTGCGCTTGGCATGGCACGGAACGGCAACCCGGAGCTGGCTCTGGATGTACGACTACCAAGCCGTGACACACCCCTCGCGTGCACCGATCACCTACCACGAAACGTCACTTTGGCCAGATGGCACAGCTGAGCTGAGCCTCAAAGACAACGCATGGCATTGGAGGGGCCACGATTGACAGCCCGAATCTGGTACCTGAACGCCAAGAGCCAAGAGGAGAAGCATCAAAGATGCGTATCTTGATTCATCTTGAAGTGAAGATCAAACGGTGGCATTGGATGACTTACACTTTTTCTTGGATTCCTAGACGGAGTAGCGCCCTGCACGCTCCACGTGGGAGGCTCCAGTCTCAGGGACCTCAAGCCCGTTTTCGGAATTGTGCAGCATTAGTGGCCCTCCCCTGGCAGCCCACCTCATCCACGCCTGGGCTCGCTTGGCCCTAGGGCCGACCAATACAGGGCTTCTACGGGCCTTCTGGGCACTTTTGGACGTCTCAAAGCATCTTGGTTTTCGTCTGTCACCTCCTCCAATCTACGGCGCGGTTCCGAAGTTTCCCTTTTCGGAAGTTTAGCCTGCTACAAGAGATTCTGGTGTCTTTTATCAATATTCTTTCTTTCTTTCTTTCTTTCTTTTCTTTCCTTTCCTTCTCTTGGTTTCTATTGGTGTCTTTGTTCATTCACATTGTTTTGTCATGGAGTCGCTTCTATTGTTTGAGTTTCCTACTTCTTTAGCTGCTTGTCATTTTATTCCCTGGGCGACCTGGTAGGTGACTGGAGTACGGAGAACGGAGAACAAAGGGGAACGCAGTCATGGCCCCCTCGTCTTGCTTAAGCCTCTTTTCCTAGGTGGACCACGGCGCAAGGCAAAACAAATGAAATTGATGGTTTGGTGTTCGGGCAGGCACTCGAAATAGACTATGGCTCAAGCCAAACAAATGGGAGAAACGAAAGGGGCTCAAAGCGAGACTAGAAGACGAGAGAAGATGTCACTAATAGAGTGAGGGGTTGTCGTCATAGTTAGGCATGTCTTGTGTCTTGCTCTGTTTTCTGTATTGCTACGTGTGACATTGAATATGAACATGAGACTGAATTCTGAATAGCAACCAAATTCCCCTCTTTTATTATCATCGTTTTATTAAGAAGAAAAGCGAGGCGCGGGGCAAGCTCCATCGTAAATTGAAATCGTGAGGCGATGATGGGGGGGTGGTTTTGATCCCAGACGCCCCCGTATCTGCCTGCTCATCATCAGCCTTCCCCCAGGCTCTAATTTTGAAGGTGGAAACGAGGCCGTCGTCAACAGCCAACATTTGCCTAAAACCAGGCACAAATGGCTAAGCGCTTCTTTAGTTGCTGTCTTCCTTGTCTGAGCTGGTCAGGAACGGACTGTATTGGTTGGGCTGGATAAAAACTTCGGCGAAATTTCTGGAAAAAGCCCAGGTCCTGTAATTTCCTGGGCTGTTAGCTGGCTTCTTAGACTACGTACCCACCTTCCCATCTTTGTTTCCCCGTTCTTTCCACTGTCCGCCTCACCTCCACTTGTTTACGCTTTACCTACTATACGCCGTATCGTGGTGTAGATCTCTCGTCGCATCAGTGATCCTTTCTATCTACTTTTCTCCTCCTCTCTTACTTATTCCCTCGCCCCGGGCTTTCGTCGACTGACTTGCTTGTGCTATGAGCAATCCGCGTGAAGCTGCCCACCTCATGGGGTGAGAAAAGTTATTATTGGTACGTACCGGCCTGACTGACGTGGGAGAAGCCCAAGAGTGTAGGAATAGAGCTGATTTCCTTCAGATGGCTTCCCTTCGTTACAACGACATTACGGCTACGTCGATGTACGTGTCTCTGTGTGTGTGTGTGTGTCTGTGTCTGTGTCTAGGTCGTGGCATGGCGCGGTCGCTGCGAAGGGACACCGAGGCTGTGTGGTGGAAATGAGCAAGACTCACCCCCCAAAGACTTCACGTCGAGATGATGCCCCCAGCCTAAAGTTTCAAGGGTCCACAAGCCTGAGATGGCCCGTGGAAAGAGACGATGAACCAGAAGTCTTCCAGAACAACTCGGAAACCGTCTCGGCCTGTTCCACTTTGCACACGGGGCGCTCCAGAACCCTTCGGTCCTCTTGTGTGGAGAATCTACGTCAGCACAAACAAGGTCTTCAAATTGCCGATATGCGCCTATGCTCATGGTCACGCTCACGGTACGCTCAACGGCCACACAAAGGTTCGTGTGTTCACGGGCACACTTCCGTCGCTCAGAGTTCATTGATTGATCGCTACCTACTCATCTGAATCATCGCTTGAGTCATGACCACGACAGCACCAGCAACTCCCTCAAGACCTTGATGCACACCCCCCCTTGTCCACCGGATCCGACCTCCCGCCCGCCCGGCCGACACGGACCCATCGGGGAACGAGTCCAGGGGGCTTCAGATGGGTTGCAAGCATTGAGAGCGTGAATCGTCGTCGACAAATTAACCTTTGCCTCATTCAACGGCCGTCCATCGCTTGCCCTAGGTCGTGGCTGACCCGCCTCGCTTCGTCTCGCCTTGTTCCGTGCCTCCCGAGCATGAGTTGACGATCTATCGTCTTTGAACACCCAATGTCACTTAACACCCCAGACACGTCAGGTCCCGTACGCCCCCAGCTTGTCTCGGGGCTTCTGTGTGACATGCACACGCAGCTACGTATGTACTTTGTCATGCTCCGGCAAATACATAGCAAGGGACTGCTCGCTTTCTGCTCGCCTCACGCTTGTTCTCCGGCCCTTTACGGACACTGGGAAGGCCGAGAAGATGCCGCCGCTCCGTGTCGGGCCCGGGTTTAAGGGATTGCCCCAGTCCCCACCCCGCCGGCCTCCCGCGCCGAGATGCCACGGACACTGGGCATTCGATCGGGGAGATGGCTGCTTTGAGCCCGTCATGTGGTCAGGTGAACTTCCTTCTACGGCAAGGTCGGACGGCCGTTAGTTGTCCGATGGTGGCGTCGAAGGCGACTACCGCTCGCCTGTATGAGGATTAACTTCGCTGCACCTTTTACGAGCTGTGGCACGCTGCTCGATATCACGAATATATTCAGGCAAGCAAAAACCAATACGGAACCAGGCCTAGCAAAACTGCACTGGCCAGCCAAAACGAAAGCACTATGGGAAAATGCATATTTGCATCGGAAGTGCGCTGATAGTAGCGTGCGACTTTCGGATCTGTCAACGGCCAGTCCCATACCGCACGCTCAGTCCTTCGCTCCGTAACCTCGACATCATCACCGAGCGACACGATAGCGTCGTCACCAGGCTTGCTGATGAGGAATCCATATCTGCCGAAGACCGGGGAGTATTTTGATCCAGCGTCAACCCTCCGGTCAGACATGAGCTTCTTAAGCACCGTACCACGCTCCCCTTTAGCTGTGCGGCCGGTGGTGTAGTCGACGTTGAGCGAGGTGCACCGGTTGCAGTTCTTGGTAAGGGCCACTTTGTGCAGACCATTGATGGACAACTGTGCCCAAAAGTCCTCATCCCATTCGGTTTCACCATCGAGGACAATGTTGGGTCGCATGGCCCGCATGTCTACGTCGCATTCGGCCAGACGGGCACTAACGTTCTTGAGTGACTGCTCCGTGGCAAAGAGATAGGGGGCGCAATCGGAAAAGGCAAGCCAGTCTTCGTCGGCGCGAGAATCCCCGCTCCCCGCGACATAGCTCGCTAGCGACGACAACCACGACGTGGGGGCTCTTTGCGCCTTGGGCGAAATGGTTCCCAGTACAGGACGTCGACCGTCGCCGATAAAGACCAGGACCGTGCCGAAGCCGAAGCAAGCAGAGAACCATGCATCATACTTTGAGCCCATGCGATATGCCACGACAAGACTCTGATGAAGATTGACATCGGCTTTTTCCAGTCCATCTAGTTCTGGCTCAAATGGGACTTCCAAAACAGTATCCTGCTCTGGTCGCCAAGGCACCAAAGGTTCTTTCGGGGTCAGGTATTTTACTCGAATCTTGTCGCCGACAACTTCCTGTGTGAAAAGGCTGCACTCGGGATTATCTGCCAACTGGATCTTGCTCAGCTTGCCCGACGCCTCGACCCTGCAGAGCATAAAGCGGCGGTCATATCGAAGACCTTGGGGCCCCAGTTTGGCGGATTCAATCTGGATACCCCGGATTCCCTTGATGGGATAAAACCACAGCTGCCATGATTCTTAGCAACGCCCTCCAGAACGGGTGGAGTTTTGATCTTACCTGTGTGACCTTCATTGCTTTTTCGATTGATTGATTGAGTTGCTGATGCGGATGGCAGAACTTGAATTGGAGAATCGAGACAAGAACCCCTCCCTTTTCGGCACCTCCTCCCGTTGACTAAGCCGCGGCAAAGATAAATAGACCAACAATGGGTAGGTAGATAGTGCCTTAGTAGTAGACTCCTCCGATCAGATCGAAACTACACGCAATTGAAGCTATGGGAGCCATTGCCCAGTTCCCACCTCCTGTATTTTTCTTTGGTATCAATCGCAGAGCTTTCTTGAGAAGAAAGCATGGACTCTCGGCCAAAGCCTTAGTTAGGGTCAGTGATTCAAGGCAATGTTGAACCTTTTTGATCAGCCTTTCAGTCTGTTTTATTTTCTCCCTCCTCGCCCTTTCTCTCTATTCGCTTGCCTTCACGCGCACACATGCAGCTAGCAGAGCACATGCGTCGCGACCTTAATTGTTGCCTTTGTCTCGATGGCGACCATTGCGATGGCTACCAACACCTTCTTGACCGGCTCAACCGTCATTGTTACAGCAGCCATAGGCAAGGACCTTGGTATGACACAAAGTCAAATCTCTTGGATCTCTGCTTCTGCGACGTAAGTTAACCAAGGCCATTTTATTCTCTTCACTTTCTAACTTGTCTTGCAGACTTGCCGCAGGAGCCTTCCAGCTCACAGTGGGTCAACTTGCAGACCTCCTGGGCCGCAATGCCATCTTCCTCTTCGGTATGGGTTGCTTCGGCGCTGGCTGCCTCATTGTTGCGTTTGTACAAAACCCCTTCTGGATGACCATTCTTTGTGGAGGGCTTGGCCTGGCTTCTGCCATGGTGGTTCCTCCAGCCATTGGCATCATGGGAGCCGCCTACCGCGTACCGTCACGGCGCAAGAACTGGGTGTTTGGGAGCTCTTCGGATGGAACTCCGGTTGGCTTTGCCTTGGGCAGCATGGTCTGTGGTGTTGCGGCTCGTATCTTTGACTGGCGTGCTGGTTTCATTCTCCTGGCCATCATCTGGGCCATTCTTGGCGTTGCCTGTGTATGGATTGTACCAAGCATTGAGGCCTTCGAATCGGCACCGCTTAAGACACGCCTGAGTATTGCTCTGAAGCGGTTTGATAGCGTGGGGACTGTCCTGACTGTCACTGGCATCGACATGCTTACAGCTGCCTTGACGTGCGTTCTTCTCTCGCCGCCATGTTCATGCTATCTTGGGATTCACTGACTGATGAGTGATCTCGGCCCTGACGACGGCTGGAAACCTGCACATATCATTGCTATGCTTATCGCTGGGCTCTTTCTCATCGTTGACTTTGTGATTTGGGAGAGCTGTTGGGAACATCCTTTCATGCCGCTCCACGTCTGGCGGAACCGAAACTTCTCGTTAGTATGTATCTGTCATTGTTGCTGCTACCTCTTGATCACCTGCTTACCCAGACAAAAGCTTGTCCTTACGGCGATCTTCGGCATGATGTCCTTCGCTTCCTCCAACTTTTGGCTTGCACTTTTCATGCAGGAAATCAAGGCCTACAACACCTTGGCCGTTGCGGTGCACCTATGGCCGCAGGCCATCGCCGGCATTGTTTGGAACGTCGTGGTGGCTAGCATCCTCCACAGCATCAACAACACGCTCATCATGGCCCTGAGTGCGTTTGCGTACGTCGGCGCCAATCTGCTCCTGACATTCCAAAAGGCGAACACGATATACTGGGCATTCATGTTCCCTTCCTTGATCATGAATGTCATGGGCGCTGACTTTCAGTTCAATGTTGCGAACGTATGTGTCCTGTTCCTAGAGTGAACTTTGGAACGGCTATTGACAAATCCGCATAGATGTACGTTATGCAGTCGCTTCCGATTCACCAACAGTCGCTCGCTGGAGGCATCTTCAATATACTTATGCGCTTAGGTTCGACGGTTGCTGTTGGCATCTCGACCGCGGTATACAGCTCAGCTAAGGAGGCGCAGGCCGAGGAGGGTGACGCCGTCTTCCCCTACCGGATGACGTTCTTCGTGTCCTTTGGGCTCGCAAGCCTAGGCTGCTTGTTCCTCCCGTTCCTACGGATCGGCACGCAGGGCAACGCTCCCGCTCACAGGTAGGAACAAAAGAAGGTATGGATATCTGGAGAACAAGGTCCATTGGAGCTCCACTGAAGGATATTTGGTCTGGGCATGCAAGGATGGAAAAGGCAAGGTCTTTCGCGCTTACTTGCATCGTTAGTGCTGGACATGACTGCTTTTAAGTCCCCAACGTCATTTCCCTGAAACTAGGCACTGACAGCAGCATTATCGTGGGAAGACCCAGTCCTATTGCTGTTCGCTGTTCGCTGTTCGCTCCGTCGTCCTCGTTCTCGCGTCTAATCCTAACCCCTGTGCTTCCATCGCGTCAAGGACGACAGGATGTGCGCCCCGTCTAAGCCCCATCGGGTTGTACCATGCGATCCACCCAATCACAGTTAACGTTGCTGATGCTACGGATCCAGGCTCAGCTCAAGAATCCTACCCAGCGGTGCATGATGCCCCAAACAGCATCTGCCCGGTTGCTTCTTGGCTGGAGATAGCTTCGCCTTCTGGGGCCCTGGGATGAGCGGGTGCTAAAATCTTACAATCAGTGCGCAGCACGAACACCGAAGTCACTGTGGGCCCATATCCATAGCCTCAGCAAGGCATATTGACTGGTAGATCTCTTATCCAAGCCTCGCCGTCATGGGTCTCTATTATTGTATTTCCCCCAATTGAGGTATCGTACGTCGTAGGATTCTGCGAACTCCGGTCAGTTATAAGATGGGTCGGAAGCGCCAACATGGGAGGGCGCTGAGCTGTTCGCTGTCCCTTCTCCATCCTGTACGGGCAAGCAAGAGAAAAGCACACCATCCTTCTCTCGAGAAAACCCGATATCATCTCCGGGAGACGATACAATGGCAGTCCTTCACCGTTGGGGCATCGACCCAGCCAAGGTGCCTCAGCAGCCATTCCTCCCGTGGGTAGAGCCCGAAGGACCCAGCTTTCTTGATACAACGGCTTGTCTCTGCGCCTTGCGGCCGTTGCCCGGTGCCGATCAACTCGCCGGGAGATTTGAGCGCGACGGAGCCGCCTGGCAATGCATCGGAAACCAGACGCAGGGCGTGTACAATGCGACGACAGGCAAGTGGTTCAAGACGAAGAATGGCAAGGGATCAATCGACCTGCCCCTCTACGACAACTCGAACCCACCCGACGGAAGAGCACTAACGTGGGACTCTCGGAGTCGGTCTCTGAAGCCATTGGAAGACAAGAAGGGACTCAGCGAGTATGACCGAGACTGCACTGCCAAAAACCATTCAACCTTCTCGACCAGCTTATATCGAGTTGCTACATTTGACACACATCAGCAACATGGCAAACTTCCTATTGATGCGCTACCATGTTGGCGACCTGGCGCCTTGCCATTGCAACTGCAGGGCGTGGACTCTTGGTTGAAGGATGGCTGCAGGGAGGGCTTTCTTTGTAAGTTCCGCCATTGACCACTCCGTGATGTGATTGACAAGTGCTAACCAACTCAGGTCAAAACAACACCATCAATTCCCTCCCTCAATCCTGTCCACCTTTAGAGTTGTGCACAGTCGGACGTCTATCGGGGATGACATGTACCTTTCGTGGCGAAAACGTAGGCATGGGTCCTTTCGAACCGGTCGTTTGCCAATCTGGCCACTACTGCCCTCTGGAAGACCAAGGCAAGAAGAAGATACGGTGTCCCAGGGGCTCATACTGTCAACCTGGGGCGTCAAAGCCGACACCTTGCTCCGCTGGCAGCCACTGTCCGGAGGGCGCCTCATACCAGCGCTTCTTGATCCCTTTGCTTGCCCTGATCCTTATCGACATCCTTCTTCTCTTGGGTATGTTCATCTTGATGTACCGGCAAAGGTGGCGCAGGACCTCCAAGAACCACGCAGGCAGCTTGAAGAGGCACAAGACCATGAGGGCTGTCAAGGCGACCACCACCGGATACAAGGAGCTGCCCGAAGAAACTGACCACGAAATGGCCCCTATGAATCCCTCGTACAGCCCTTATTCGCCCTATTCGCCTTATGACTACCGAGAAGGGCGTTCTCGTACTGGCTTCGAAGCCGCTCTAGGCCAGGGCAGTACCTATAGCTCTGGTCAACAGCAGAAGGAAATGGAGGCCTCGCCACAACTTAAGGCCTTTGTCGACTCCATGCGTAAAGCGGCCGAGGCCACCAACTTTGGACTTTCCTTCAGATACTCGGATCTCAGCTTCCATCCCAAGAAGAGCGCCAAACCAGTCCTTCAGAATGTGACAGGATCCATCGAGCAAGGACAGCTCGTCGCTGTCATGGGTGGATCAGGAGCCGGCAAATCGACTTTTGTCAACGTATTGATGGGCAAGACGAGCAACACCGGCGGTATCGTTGCCGTCAACAACACTCCAGGCAAGATGAAGCAGTACAAAAAGTTAACGGGCTACGTGCCCCAAGACGACATTGTGTTGCCGGAACTGACCGTCTACGAAAACATTGTCCATTCAGCGCGCATTCGGCTCCCTAGCACCTGGAAAAAGGACGAAGTCGAAGCTCATGTTGAGTCTGTCATTGACTGCCTGGAACTATCGCACGTGCGTGATTCTCGTGTCGGCAGCGTGGGCAAGCCCGTCATCAGCGGTGGGCAGAGGAAGCGGGTGAGTATCGGGATGGAGTTGGCAGCGGCCCCCATGGCTATCTTTCTTGATGAGCCCACCAGTGGCTTGGATGCAACAGCGGCATCGTCCATTATGCGCACGCTCAAGGCCATTGCAAGACTCGGCATCTCCATCATCGTCATTATCCATCAACCGCGAACCGAGATCTTTGACCTATTCGACAACCTCATCCTGCTCGGAAACGGACAAACCATCTACGAAGGGCCACAGACCGAGTCCCAGGCCTACTTCGAGAGCATGGGTTTCCACTTCCCGGAGCACAGCAATCATGGCGATGTGATTACTGACATCATCACCGGAAACGGTCGAGAATATAACAGCACGGGTGATTGCTCCAAAGACGCCCTCATCTCAAATTGGGAAATAACCCGGCAGCCCAAAACGGCCGAGGATTTCGAGCGCAAGAGTATCAGAGCCACCATGCTAGGAGGTTCTGGCATGCGACAAGCCCTCAAGAAACGTGGTGCTCCGTTTCTCAAGCAAGCATGGCTCTGCCTCTGTCGGGCGATGGTTCAACAATATCGCGCAAAGGGAGCCTTTTTCGCTGAGATGGGACTTGCTGTGCTCGCGGGAGCCCTGCTCGGGCTTGCCAACAATCCCAAACAAGGCATCATGTTCGTCGGTTTGTTCCACGAGCCATATGAGGTCTTGTCGACAGCCCTCGATTTCTTCTCTGCACCCCAGTTTTCCCTCCTCATTGCCATTGCCATCGGTCTTGTTGCAGCTGCGCCTGGAGTCAAGCTCTTCTCGGAAGAGACACTTCTGTACAGACGGGAGGCTGAGGCAGGTCACTCTCGATTGGCGTACTTCCTTGCCAAGACCATTTCTGTCCTTCCTCGAATGGCACTTGCATGCCTCCATCTTACGACACCCCTATTCCTGCTGTCAGTGCCCATCATCGACTGGGGCCTCGCGTTTCTCACCAATGTGTTGTATTTCTACTGCATTTACGGCCTTGCGAGCATTGTGAGCATGGTTATCCGCCGAGAAGATGCACCGTTGCTTGCAACCATGATTGCGCTGATCACAGGCATCCTATCTGGATCGGCGCCGCCGCTGGCATCGGTCAAGACATGGCATATGGAATGGCTTTGGCGAGCGTCGCCGGCCACATGGCTTGCTGAGCTGTACTTTGGCCAGCTCGTGGCGCCATTTGACTACCTCTACCAAGTCGACGTTGCGGCACAGGCGACTGGATATCATCTCGACCGAAAATGGATGAACATTGGCGTTTTGGTCGGGATCGGAACGGCTTACCGACTCATTGCCTTTGTTGGTATTGTTGTCGGGCATCGACTGAGGAGATGATGGGATGGAATGGGTTGGAGGGCAGACATATCCCTTTCGCGTGTATTCTTAGAGTATCTCAGTGCTTCCTTCATGCGGGTTTCTGGGGTGTTGGATGCTGGTGCTGGATGGTGAGAGTGGTCAGATAAAATAGTGGACAAGGGAACGGACTCGTTCCGATGACGATCAATGTACATGGTAAGGATGACATGTGACTTTTGGTTCGTCAGAGTGCCTCTGGATCCGATTCGTCAAAGCTTTGAACTTCTGCGCCGTCACGAACAGGCACAGAGCACAGGTCCAACAAGTCGTAGGAGCCTCGGCCCTGGAGATGAGTATCATCAACTATCAGGGAAGAAAACATGAGTTCAGCCTATATCTTGACACGCCGATCACTTGCGAACTCCAGGCCCTCATCCCCGCAGTTCTAACGACGACCCTGTTGGCTGGTGCAACCAACCTTGGAACTGGGGGGACAGATCGTCAGTCGTCAAACGCGGTGAAAGACGAAGGTGTTTCGTGTTCCATGCCCTGTGCTCCATCCGAGTTTCGTCGTCGAGCGTTTCATGAGCGTTTCTTGGCATTCCTGAAGCGCGGGGCCCGCATTGAATTGACGGGGAAACAATCAAGGCACTCTAACTTGCACGAGCCAGGATCAGCATGCAACAGACGGAATTCCTAGGATCACAGAAACAGAAGCTAACCACTGCGCGGAAAGGGAATGGCTGAAAGATATAAATGAGACGAAATGTTGAGTCGTCCATCGTGGCCGGGAAATGGTTCATGTGATAGACTCGTGGCTAGAGGCACGAGGCGTTCTACTAATACTATCCCGCACAATCTGGTTACCGTTGGTAACTAGACCTTCATGGTTGGGCAGCACGAAGTCCAATTCTCGGATGGCCCCCCACACGGTCGTCGGTTAGGCCATGGCCATGCTTGCCATGATCCAAGGGGTTCCCAGTCTGTATCAATGGGCGGGGGATATGCTTGCTACGTCAACAGTGGAGTTGGTCCAGCATGACATGAAACCATACTTTGGAGAGGGACGAGGACATTGTTCTATTGCTGAGAGCTATTGCTGAGAGCGCCGGTTGCTTCTGACTTGAGTCAACCTTGCAACCCTCTTTGAGGTAACGAGAGTCAGGCTACATGTTGACCTGAACTATTGAACTGACACCCAATCCAAATGGCCCCTGACGATCGATCAAAGTACTGATGGCGAGCATTTTGTGGCGTCTGGATAATTCAGACGTTCGCGCGACGGCTCATGCGCCTCATCACACGATTGTTTAAGCTAGAAAGACTTGAGGGTTGCGAGCGTTTATCTAGTCCCTCAGCGCAGGCCATGCGTCCACTCACACCTCAACCTCTTGGCCCGGCTGCGCTCTCAACTTGCCCGGGCAAGGTGACTTCAAATTGCCTGGTCGTCGCGTGCCTACGCGCGGGAAGAGAATCGTGAGCATCGACCACCGGAGAGGCGAGGGGTTCATCCATGCTGCTCACGCGCATGCTACCACCAACTGAAATGGCGCCAACGGTGAACTAACCTATCCTGGTCTGCTCGTTGGCTCGGCTCCCCGCTTCTAATCGTTGGTTGCTTGTTGCTTGCTGCTTGTTGCTTGGGAGCAGAGTGGAGCAGAGTGGAGGGGCTTCCGAGGGTCTCCGCCGACGGGAGGCATGATCCATTCAACAAAGACCCGACGACGCCGATGATGAAAGTTGGCTGATACCTCAACGTACGTACGTAGTAGTGGTCCTGCTGGGCGGCGGGGAAACGGACTTGGGCTGCGCTGCTTGCAGATTTTGGATGCTCGCAGCGTAACAATATATCAACCAACAGGCAGGGCATGATTGGACGAGGCGTCGAGATAAGAAGAGGTGTATGGGGCCCCGGTAGTCTATCAGAGAGAAGTTGACGTGATGGCGGTACTGTACAACAGCCATGATACCTGATACAGTTAGTACCTGATACAGTTAGTTACTTGAGTTAGGTAGTTGCTGTGCTCCGTACCGCATCCTTCTCGAGGTCCAGCCCGAACGATGATTGATACGTATCGCTCAAAGTATAGCGAGTCTCGCCGTAGACGAGCAGCCCGCCCACCATGCCGCATCTGCGCTAGAGCACACTAGAGTCACTGGACAACATTCATCAATCAATCGTTCAGCAGCATCCAGGAGGACAAGGGCCCAGGGATCCGGGCTTCCAGGCCGTGTCAGCGCCGCAACATGCAAGGATTCTAATGCAGAGTGTGTTGCATTCGAGAGGGAAAGGGACGCTACGGCCACCAGAGCGTCGGGTCGATTCCCCAAGCCTTTTTCGCTCCTGCCCTGCACTGCAGCTGGAACAAAGAGCTGACGACTGAGGTGATGCTCGAAACTTTGAAATTTCTTCCTCCTCCCCCAGATTCGGTCCCGATCTCTTTCTCCTCCCTCTCCCTCTCTCTCTCCCTCATCTTTCTTTGACATAAAACCCACCTCCGCTTTGTTCTTGTATTATTCTAAACTACCTATATTATATTATATTATCTCTTATTT
>JAAVUK010000878.1:0-11563 GCA_014899095.1 Fusarium buxicola
GTGAACCCCCCCAACCCCCAACCCCAGCTGGGCACACCCAGCAGGCAAGCATATGCAGACCTCACTATCCTTGACTGGCTGGCTGGCTGGCTGGCTGGCTGTTTGGTTGTCGGCACTGACATTTCCATGCTCAGATACGATGTGATAAACTCGTCCCTTGCTCTAACTGTCAGCGTACAGGCACCGAGTGCCTCATCTCCCCACCTCGTCCGAGACCGAAGCGGGTAAGACGAGCACCGTTGGAGGAGTAAGTAGCCATCTCCATCTCCACCTTCACCTCCCCTGGTATACCCTTCTGCCAGTCCATGCTCACCAGTTGCGCAAAGGACAAAGGACAAGATTGACCTCATGGAGAGGAGACTCGATCAGATGACACGACTAATCGAAACCTCTCGTGTCTCTGATGCTGCCTCACAGAGCCAAGTGTCTATGTCACCGGCTTCCCAAGACCAAAGAAGCCCAGCGCCCCCCATCTTTTCGTGCGCTCCAGCCTCCAGCAGCTCACAGGCAAGCCCCCAAGATAGGAACCAGTCGAGCCGTGATCAAATCATGCCTCCCAAATCCGTCTTTGACAGTCCCATGCCCGGCTCGGAGAAGCTGGTGGAGGGTGAGACGTCCATGTCGGCCCTGTCCACCTTTGCCAACGACGTCTTGCACAAGGCCATCAACTCAGATGCCGAAGGCGACCTCACGTCAGAGATGAAGGAAACACTGGCCAACCTCCGGTATATCGTTGAGACGTTTGGCCATCAGCACTTCTCGCAGGAGTTGACGTACCCTCTTGCCAGAAAGTCGCAGCCTGGAATGCAGGACGGGTATGATATGCCACCCATAGAAGTTGCAGTTTCGGTTTTGCAGACGGCACAAGGTAAATTGCCCGCGCACCTGTCCATATGCTCTATACCCCACATATTGACCATTTCCCTACAGCCGATGGTGATCTTTCTCACTTGTTTTTTGGTGCCTTGCTCGGCTCGCAAAGTCTTTCTGAAATCTGCCTCAAGGTGTATTTCTCCAGCGACTACACCGAAGCCGAGTTCATCATCTTGAATGCGGCCCTCTATTGTAAGTGCTCTGTTCAAGGTGTGGGGCTACCTTGGCTAATATGTGGGGTGTCAGATATGTTCAGCAATGTCAGGATGAGGGACCAATCAGCTCCCGAAGAGGTCAAGAACCAGAACCTCAAACATGCCTATGAGTGCCAGACTAATCTCGAGACGGCCCTCATGAAACTGCCTCTACACCTCATGGCCACCAACGATAACATCCTGGCTCTCGTCCTAGGTGTACGGCGTGCCAAGTCATTTAAAACAAGAAAAGTCACTGACGTGTGATGCTGCAGGCCTTTTATGCAATCTCGATCTCGAAGCCATCTCTGGCGTGGACCTTGACAAGTACAGCATCGCAGTTGGCACAGTCTCTTGGTTTCCATACCCGAGCCGTCGGCGGGGAAGATTTGCTCAACACGCCAAACACAAAGGGTTCCCTTTTCTGGACTATTTATGTTCTCGAGAAGAGCCTTTGCCTTCGACTTGCTCGCTCATCCACCATCCAAGATCTGGACATCACAGTTCCGTTGCCAGCCAGCCAACACACCTACCACGTCCACCTGGTGGCCTATTGCCGTCAGATAGTCAGCCTAGCCTCCATAGCAGGCAAGACATACGAGCGGCTGTATAGCCCAAGTGCTCTTTTGCAATCCAAAGAGCAACGCAGGTATCAAGCGATGCAGTTGGCCCAAGAACTCCAAGAAAACATCCAGGAGTCACGCAACACAAATGTAAGTTGCAAAACGCCCTGTCACTCTTGCCCAGCCTCTATCTAGCAAGGGAGACGACTCACATGATTTGGTTCTCTAGGAAAGCTGGCTTCATGCCGCGGTCGCCAGCCACGAGCGAAACTTGATTGAGTACATGACAGATTCGGACCGAGTCCTCCGCCTGTCCATGTCTACCCTCATTCATCGTGCCGCGGGACCAGCACCGGATGACTCTTCGCGCATCTTTTCGGACCAATGCGTTGATCTGGCTCGCGGTGCTGTCGATAGCCACCAGGAGTTTGCTGTTCTTCACAAAACAGCCAGCTCGTTTCTGTTGTCCTTATACGTCAACTGGTATGTGTCGGCCTCGGTGGGGAATAACAGCGCAGGCTAACCATAAGGATAACAGGACGATCCTCTTTGCTCCGTTCGTGCCATTCATTGTGCTCTTCTGCCACGTGATAGAGACGGGCGACCGAGACGATCTGGCCAGGATGGAAGCCTTTGTCAACTCGCTACGACCGGACGTTAACGTGTCGACGCCAGCTGCCAAGCTGCACGGACTGTTCCATGCCTTCCATAGCGTCGCTCTGCACTACACGGAGCTGAGATCGGCAGCTACTACGCCCCAGCAGCAGCAGCACTCGCAGCTGAGGACGGAGATGGACACGTCCCTGACGGCGCTGGGGCTCCCGCATTGCGTGGACTTGGCATCCAACGGCACGGCATCGCAATCTGCGAACGAGCACCTAATGGCCCCCTTGGCAATGCCGACCTTGAATACGAATGGGTATATGATTGGCAATGAAGGAGTCAACGCAGGGATCCCTGACCCACAACTGGGGACATGGTTCTCCTTCGACCAACAGATGTTGGGACTGATGGACCAGAACGGAGTTCAATATTGATTTGTTGTTTTGGCCTAGGGAAAAGGTTAAAGGATCCCTAGAGCCCCCCCCGCTTGTCCAAGTTACTCTGACTGGCTCGAGTGGCGACGTGGGACTGGGGTTCTTTTTGGAAAGGTCAACGCAGGGGTTGTCGGGTATTTTCAGGTTTCTTGCGAGTGGTAAATCTTGGATTCGAAGCGCATAGGCGACGCCACAAGTGTAGTTGGCGTAGTCGTGCATTCTAGATAGTTAGATGGAAGCTTTAGCGCAAGTGGTGCTCCCATTATGACGGTTACGGGTCACGGTGATGGCCCGAGGAGACGGGTAAAGGCGTCATTTGCCCTACAAAAGGGCTGTCAGCGTGGCATTCCTTGGCCCGTCACTTGTGTGCCGCTTGCAAATACAGGGGACAGGGACTTTTCAGAATGTTTAAAATGTGGTTCTTGTCTTTGCATCGGGAGGCATATTAGCCAATCTCGAGTGTCCCCAGGGGAACAAATAATACGCCCAAGTGGCCACCAACTGCTCCGGTGTTATCTTTTCCCCCACCGAGACGTGTTAATGAAAAAGTATCGCGTCTGGGATATTTCTATGCTGAGATACGTGTTTGCTAGCTGTGGGACCTGAATGGAGCAGACCAATCTGCCCTGTGAACCCCTGTGGCCTGCCTGAACTATACTGTACTGTACTGTACTGTACTTTATTGTAATGTAATGAGTGAGAATGAGTCCGTGTGAGACAGAAGGCAGACCAACCAACGCGTGGGCGGCATCGGCATTTGGGCTAGAGATAGGGTGCGGCTATTAACGTTTAGCGTTGTCCCGTCTGAGGGCCGGGGTCCGATGGCCCCGAAAATTCCGACAGCACCGGGCTTGGAGCGTCGATTCGGTGTGAGTGGGCGAGGGGGCGTTGGGCCAAGCCGGCCAAGCAGGGACTGTAGGGAGGGAGGGACATTAGGGACGGGATCCTTGCTGGACCGAATACGACGTCAAGCCAGATTAGCAGGAATGTTGCTGTATGCACGGCACGGCAAGATGAAGAAAGATTACCAACCAGGCAGCCCGGGCAAGCTGCCAAGACAGCGGAACTACGTCTGCGGCTTGTCTGCGGTTGTTGGGGCTGTTGCTGGTGCTGGTGCTGATGCTGATGCTGATGCTGATGCTGATGCTGATGCTGATGCTGATGCTGGGCGATCCTGACGGGACCCATCCGTATCCACTACGGAGCCCGCAGCCTACGGAGGATTGAGTTGGTTACTGGGGAATTGGATTGCAGGATGCTCTCCCGGGCCACGACGATACCCCCGAAAGCCCGCGCCCGCCTCCGGAGAGCTGGGCCATGCCGACGCCCTGAGATCCATTCGGTTCGGTTATTCTCTAGCGGCTGCTTCACTGACGGACTTCGTAAACTGGTTTCTCACATAAAATATCGCCTCTTGGGGATGGGTTGTTGCTTTTTCTCCTTTCAAGCCAACTCCTTCAATCCCTCTCTTAATACAAATCCCTTCACGCTCCCTCCCTTTCCCTAATTTCTCTTTTATATCTTGTTTCCTAATATCTGCCCGACCACCGCCTATTTTGGCTATCATCTCCTTGTAACAAGTAATAACTCCCTTTGACCTTGTTCTGGCCAAGAACACTCCTCAGCCGAACATGTCTGCCAAAGGGACCGACCAGCCAATGTCGGAGAAGCCAGAGCAACCGTCTCTGCCTTCTACCGCATCCTCGGACACTGCCACAACTCCTCCCGTAGTCGAGCACGACGAAGACGACTTGGAGTCCCGCATCAACAACGATATCCTCCAGCTCGCCCGCCGCTACACCACCCAGTCTATCCACCCTGGCGCCCTCTTCCCCGAGCCCCAGAATGGCGCGCTCGACCCCAAGAGCCCCGAGTTCAATGCACGGAAATGGGCCAAGGCCTTCTACGAGATCAGATCCAAGACCAACGATGGCGCTGCTCCCAGGACTGCCGGCATCGCCTTCCGAGACATGAGCGTCTTTGGCTTCGGAACCGACACTGATTTCCAGAAGAGCGTCGGAAACATCATTCTCGACAGCGTTGGCGCTATCAAGCAGATGTTCAACAAGAAGCAGCAGCGCATTGACATCCTGCACAACCTGGAGGGTGTCGTGGAGCAGGGAGAGATGCTGGCTGTGCTGGGACCCCCCGGCTCCGGCTGTTCGACCTTCCTGCGCACCGTCGCTGGAGAGACCCATGGCTTTCACATCGCCGACGGTGCCACCATCAACTACCAGGGAATCCGCCCCAAGCAGATGCACAAGGCCTTCCGTGGTGAGGCTGTCTACACCGCCGAGGTCGATGCTCACTTTCCTCACATGACTGTGGGAGATACCCTCTATTTCGCTGCTCGTGCCCGTTGCCCCAGGACCATCCCTCAGGGCATTTCCCGCCGGCAGTATGCTGAGCATCTTCGCGATGTCACTATGGCCATGTTTGGCATTGCTCACACCATCAACACCCGAGTTGGCGACGATTTCGTCCGTGGTGTAAGTGGTGGTGAGAGGAAGCGTGTTACCATCGCCGAGGCAGCTCTAAGCTACTCCCCCTTGCAATGCTGGGATAACAGTACCCGTGGTCTGGACAGCGCCAATGCCCTTGAGTTTTGCCGAACCCTGCGGACCCAGGCTGATATCCTTGGTACCACTGCCTGTGTCGCCATCTACCAGGCTTCGCAAGATGCTTACGATATCTTTGACAAGGTTATTGTCCTCTTCGAAGGTCGACAGATCTTCTTCGGTCGAACCGACGAGGCTCAGGCCTATTTCGAGGGACTTGGATTCATCTGCCCTGAGCAGCAGACGACTGCTGATTTCCTGACCTCCATGACCAGTAACTCGGAGCGCGTTATCCGCCCCGGTATGGAAGGCAAGACACCTCGGTCGCCTGACGAGTTTGCCCAGGCCTGGAAGAACAGCCAGCACCGTGACCGTCTGAACAACGATATTGATCTCTACCTTGAGCGCCACCCCTACGATGGCGAGCACTACCACCGCTTCCTTGCCTCCCGCCGCAACGAACAGTCCACCTCTCAGCGTGAAAAGTCGCCATTCACCCTCTCCTACTGGAACCAGGTCATCTTGACGCTTTGGCGCAACTTTGTGCTTCTCAAGGGCGACCCGAGCATGACGCTCACTATGCTCTGTACCAACCTCTTCACGGCTCTTATCATCGGCAGCATCTTCTACAATCTTCCAGCGGATACCTCTAGCATCCAAAAACGTGGCACTCTGCTCTTCTTCATCGTCCTCACAAATGCCTTTGCAAGTATCCTCGAAATCATGACTCTCTATGCGAAGCGGTCTATCATCGAGAAGCACTCCCGTTACGCCTTTTATCACCCCAGCGCCGAGGCTTTGTCTGCCATGATTGTGGATCTGCCATATAAGATTGTCAACTCGATCCTAACGAATGCCATCTTGTACTTTATGGGCAACCTTCGCCGCGAAGCAGGTCCTTTCTTCTTCTTCATCCTGATCGCCTTCATCATGACATTGACCATGTCTATGATGTTCCGATTGATGGGTTCCGTTACGAAGACGATCGCCCAGGCTCTGGCCCCGTCCGCTGTTATCCTCCTCGTCATCTGCTTGTACACTGGTTTCGCCATCAAGATCCAATATATGCAGAAGTGGCTAGGCTGGCTTCGATTTGTCAATCCTGTCTTTTATGGATTCGAGAGTGTTGTTCTCAATGAGTTTGTCGGACGAAGCTACCCTTGTGCTCAATACGTTCCCTCGGGCCCTGGATACGACAGTGTCTCAGCCGCACAGAAGGTGTGCTTGATTCAAGGCGCGCTCGCCGGCGAGAACTCGATGAACGGCACCAACTTTGTCAAGACCGCCTATGGCTATCTCCCTTCCCACAAGTGGAGGAACTTCGGACTCATGCTTGTCTTCCTCGTCTTCTTCATGATGCTGCATCTCGTCACCACCGAATACGTTGCAGGCGAGCGATCCAAGGGTGAGGTCCTGGTCTTCACCCGCTCGGCCCTCAAGAAGAAGCGCAACTCCCCCAACGACATTGAGACCCTCGGCGAAGGTCAGCGACACCAGGCCACCACCGGTGACTCTGACAGCTCACCCAATATGGAGAAGCAGACCTCTGTCTTCCACTGGAAGGACGTTACCTATACTGTCAAGATTAAGACCGAAGAGCGCAAGATTCTGGACAATGTTGATGGATGGGTCAAGCCCGGTACCCTCACTGCGCTTATGGTATGTTTAACTCGCTCTTACGACACTTTGGATCTCTCAGAGACACATGCTAACCATATCAACAGGGAGTTTCTGGAGCCGGTAAAACCACTCTTCTCGATGTCCTGGCTAGCCGTGTCACTATGGGTGTCATTTCGGGCCAGATGCTTGTCAACGGCCAGCCTCGTGACGACTCTTTCCAGCGCAAGACCGGATATGTCACCCAGCAAGATCTGCACCTGCACACCTCGACCGTACGTGAGGCTTTGACCTTCAGCGCCTTGCTCCGTCAGCCCAAGACCTATACCCGACAGGAAAAGATCGACTACATTGACAAGGTCATTGAAATGCTTGGCATGGAAGACTACTCTGATGCCATCATTGGTGTTCCCGGCGAGGGTCTCAACGTTGAACAGCGCAAGCGATTGACTATTGGCGTTGAGCTTGCCGCCCGTCCCCAGCTTCTTCTCTTCCTCGATGAGCCCACGTCTGGTCTCGACAGTCAAACCTCTTGGTCTATCTGCAACTTGATGGAGAAGCTCACCAACAGTGGTCAGGCTATTCTCTGCACCATCCATCAGCCCTCTGCCATGCTGTTCCAGCGATTTGACCGCCTTCTTCTCCTCGCCAAGGGTGGGCGAACCGTGTACTTTGGCGAGATCGGAAAGAACTCTGCTGTCTTGACTGATTACTTCGTTCGCAACGGTGGCCCGGCTCTGAAGGAGGGCACCAACCCTGCTGAATACATGTTGGAGGTCATCGGTGCTGCTCCCGGCGCTCACACTGAAATCGACTGGCCCGCTGTCTGGCGAAAGAGCCCCGAGTACCAGGGCGTCCAGCAAGAGCTCGCCAAGCTGGCATCCGGATCTTCGGTCGTGGCACAAACTACTCCGACCGAAGTTGCTGTCAGGTTGACCGAGTTTGCTGCCCCCTTCACCGATCAGTTCCGCGAAGTCTTTTGGCGTGCTCTCCAACAGTACTGGCGCAGCCCCACATACATCTACTCTAAGGCATTCCTCACTTGTGGTTCGGCTCTGTTCATCGGCTTGTCTTTCCTCATGATGAAGAATACCCAGGGTGGCCTTCAGAACCAGATGTTCGGTGTTTTCATCTTCCTCACCATCTTCAGTCAGGTCGTTGACCAGATCATGCCCGTCTTCGTCTCGCAACGTACCATGTACGAGGCCCGTGAGCGTCCTGCCAAGGCTTACTCTTGGATGGCCTTCATGCTCGCCAACCTGCTTGTCGAGCTTTTCTGGAACTCTGTCATGGGACTCTTCAGCTTTATCCTCTGGTTTTACCCCATTGGCCTCTTCCGCAACGCTCAACCCACTGGCCAGGTGCACTCGCGCGGTGTTCTCGTCTTCCTCTTCGTCTGGGTTTTCTTCCTCTTCGCCAGTTCTTTTGCGCACATGCTTATTGCCGGACTGGAAAGCGCCGAAGTTGCCGGTGGCATTGTCGGTCTCATGACCATCATGATGTTTTCGTTCTGCGGGTAAGTCCATGCTGATAACAACGTTCGCCTTCTGCAGTCGCTAATCTCTTAATCACAGTATCCTTTCCGGCCCCAAGGCTCTCCCAGGCTTCTGGATCTTCATGTACCGCGTCAACCCTTTCACGTACTTCGTGGAAGGATTCCTTGGTACCGCGCTTGCCAACGCCAAAGCTTTCTGCTCTGCCAACGAGTACGTCAAGTTCAGCGCTCCCAAGGGTCAAACCTGTGGGGAGTACATGGCGGACTACATCAGCGCGGCGGGAAGTGGCCAGCTCCTTGACCCCAACTCCACTGAGTGCCAGTACTGCTCCATCTCCGACACCAACTTCTTCCTCAAGAACATCAGCGTCAACTTTGACAACCGATGGCGCAACTTCGGCCTCATGTGGGTCTTCATCATCTTCAACCTGTCCGCCGCCATGTTCCTTTACTGGCTTGCCCGCGTGCCCAAGAACCGCAAGGCCAAGAAGGATTAGGTGTTTCTTTTACGAGAGCGAAATGGCGTAGCCCACGCCCAAAAATATGGTCAAAAGTTGACTTGTTAGCATTATTCATCATCATCTGTATTTAGACTACCGACCCATGATCACATTAGAACCATAGATTTTTCCTTATTGTCACTTTACTCTTTACATAGCATATCAACGACGGAAGGAAATTAATACTTGAAAGCTAGACTGCCTTACTTGCACACTCGCTCTTTTCTTTCCTTTGTTGTAGTTTTCTTCTTAGGCCTGTTAGCTTTTCAATTGGAATCCTTACCGTCTCACTTTTGTCCACTTCCGTTTCTCAGTGTCAGGTGAAAGCCTTCACGCTCAGATGCGAGAACAGCTGTGGCAATCTTTAATAAACATACAGTAGCAAACATCAGCTTTCTCTCACTGCTGCCTGCAGCTTCGACTGTACGCATCTACGCTTAATTGCTGGGCGTCCAGGTTTAATGAAGTGCCAATATAGACCTTTAGGGGCCCTCACGAGGGCCAAGTCCTTGATTTATCTGTCTTTCTGTTCTTTTGTTGTGACCGCAAGTGGCCATGAGTTTCTTTGGTATATACTATATATTCTTGTCATACCGTGCGCTTTACGCCGCCGGCCAATTCTTGTTAAAGGTTATTGCGGCGCCATTCGACGATGCTGCAATTCCACGATCGGCGAGAAAGATGCAGTACTTGGCAACATCCTCCAAAGGCACGTTTGTCTTGCCGGGCTCATAACCCGGGTTAACCTCGCTAATCCGCTCCATTCCCCTCTCGTTCATGCCGGCCATAAAGCTGTCCGAAATGTTGGTGTCGTCCATTCCACCGATCAGTAGCGCGATGCTAAAGATATCCTTCTCACCATAGCAACCTGCTGTGTTCCTCGTTATTCCAAGCACTCCATGCTTGCTCACGGTGTAAGCAAGGCCAGCGTTGACGCCCTTGTAGCTCGCCACGGAGCCAATGTTGACGATGGTTCCACCCGGTGGCGATTGCACTTCCATGGCGTTGACGGCAGCCTTGCAAGTAAGGAATGTTCCCGTCAGGTTGATACCAAGGACTCGGTCCCAGCTGTCCTTGGTTGTTGTGCCAATAGGATCAAAGGTGTCCATGATACCGGCGTTATTGATGACCATATCGAGGCGGCCAAATTTGGCAACGGTCTTGTTGACGAAATCTTGGACTGCGGCTTCTTCCGTGATGTTGGTCTGGGATAGCAGGAATCTTCCATCATATGACTGCCAGTCCTGTCCGCACTCGGCCAGTCGATCCTTGTTGATGTCGCAAATTGCAACATTGCTGCCGGCTTTCAGAAAGGCGCTTGCAATGACCCTGCCCAAGCCGCCAGCCCCGCCGGTGACGATAACCGTGATGCCTTGAGTAGACGATGAAGCCATGATTGGGTGGGTATATCGGGAAAAGGACAAAAAAGCAAGACGCTTGGAATTCACTCTCAATTAGGACAGACGAGGCAGAAGCTCCCGAAGAATGGGGTTGAACCTGCGAGGCAGTCTTTTATGTGCTAGAACAGTACCCGCAACAGAAAGCGGTCAAGGAGCGATTAGGCCTCTCGAGGAAACATTTCCGAGCTCCACGGTGGGTGAATCCATGACTGAAGCCCTTATCCACAAGGTGAGCTCCTTACTACAGCGATAAACCACCATCATGAGCTGAGCTGTTTGGGATGGAGATTGAGTTGATGAAGCTTGAAGAAGCCGACGTTGGCACAAGATATGTCAAATACGGAATTGCCTATTAAAGTTCGGCATCCCTTGTCCTCGGGAGGGAGGCTGGAGCCACGGAGCATGCTGGACCAAAGCGTCAGTGCCGTTACCGCTAGACCGGGTCCATCGGAAACAAAAACAACGGGCGGGCAGATTGGGATACGCATGCCAAAGGCTCTGGAATCCTTGGCGTGATAAACCGATAAACGCCTTGTGAGGTAGATGCCGGTATCAGTCTCAGTATGGACAGACGCGGGACGCGCAGAGCCCGACAGACCGCCACCTCCAGCACGTGGGCTTGGACTGTAGAAATCTTATTCAATTGGCACACGGTAGCGCCTTGAGTGATTGGCTACCGCTATACGTGCCAAGTTATTAAGATTCTTACGGGCGTGACGGCGGACCCCGAAGGCACCGTTTCAGCCGAGAGAGGCAGAATAAGGTTCTACCGCTCTGCTTTCTTTCAACCAACTACCGAAGGTGACATCAGCGGCTGATGGAATCCTTCGCGTCGCCTCTTTCTGCACGATTTGTTCCAGCTGAGAACTTTGTTTAGGGGTGATATGTATGTACAACCAAGGCATAACACGTCTAGAGAGAAGGGCTGGACAACGGAGCTATAAGACGGCACGTTCGGGGGATGTAAGACAGCTAAAAAGAGAGCCAAGACAGCAGAATAATCGGCTGACCCATCGCGGAGAACCGGACGCTCCGAGGCATCGCACCGAGATTACCATCCGTGTTGCCGAGATCTTTGACAGCTTGTTTAGTGGATTCGGCACACCCGGCCTGACGCAATGCCCAGCTGAGGACGCTAACTTATAGTGCAGCCAGTGGCTAGAGTACCTACGGTAGTAGCTGAGTTGGACCGGAAATTCCAGCAAACAAGGTTTGGTTTGGGAGAGCTGGTTTCTGGGGCCGTCTTTCAAAGAACTAATCTCGTACACAGACACACGCACACGCACACACACACACACACACACACACACACACACACACACACAA
>JAAVUK010000879.1:0-25059 GCA_014899095.1 Fusarium buxicola
AAATAGTAATACGGTATCCGTACTCCTCCTTAACTAACGACTTTCCCACCTGCCGCCCAACAACGCCCACTCCCACGCCCACGCCCGCGCCCAGCTCCAGAAACGCGGCTCGACCTTGACGATTCTCTTCTTTACGAATCAAGCACACATCGGACTCCTTGGCCCGCCTGCCAGATCTTCAACTCTGCACCTTGCGCGATATCAGCATCGTCGATCCGCTTCTGCGCCCCCCTTCGATCGCTCCACCGCCTGACCCGACCGAGACCGCCGCCTCCTCCAGGTTCAGCCATCGCCAACCGCGATCAACAAGAAAGAACCGGACTCCGACAAAGACAGAGATAGCGACAAGCTCTCTATCACTTGTCATTGCACTTGACCAAGTCGCCTGACGCATCGACAAGCAGCAGTACCTTCACCCCGCCTGTGACTTGCTGCCGCGAAAAACTTCACGCTCGATTCGATTCACCGCCGAATGACGTCGGACAGGTCTTTGAAACGCTTCTGAGTCGACGCCAAGGGAGATCCCTAGACATCGTCGATAAGACATTCGCGACCCCTCGTCTGCGCTTCCCACGACTCCCTCGACAACGTCCTCCGTATCCTTCTCCCCGCTGTCGCCCCCCCGCCTCCAGCATCTCCCCTTAGTCGCTGCACCATCGTTGCCTCCCTCTCTCGACGGATGGAGTAGAAGGCTATGGCCCATGCCACTTTGCTCAGAACAAACACCGCTCCGATCTTCCAGTCCAACGCAAACGGATTCGGTGGCCTGCCGCAGAACAGCATGAACCATGCGCCGCGCGCCAGCCAACTCTCGGGCTCGACAGCCTTCGCTGGCTCATCGGCCTCACTAAACTCCCTCGCCAGCGGCGCCACCATCACCCCTCAGAATGGTGGCCCTATCCATGCTACGGCTAACATCATCAACCAAAAGGCCGATGCCTCTCGATCCCTCTACCAGATCTGCATCTCGCTCAAGCAGCGCCTGGCACAAGTTCCCGGCTTCGATCCTTATCTCGAACACCTCGATCCCGCGGACCCCGTCGATCCGTTATGGAACCTCCTCCGCACGGGATACCCTTTGCTCCTCATCTACAATGCTACGCAACCTGCCGAGGAGCTCAAGGTCGACGTCTCTGGCGCTAATGAAGCTAAGAAGTCCAAGATTGCCATCTTCAAATTTGTCCAGGCTTGCATGAAGGAGCTGCAGCTCCAGTCGTCTCAGAGTTTCGTGATTACTGACTTGATGGGTAACGACACTAGTGGTTTCGTCAAGGTCAGTACAATTGCTCAGCTCAGCCTAGTTTGCGACCTGGAACCTATGGCTAACCATTTCTAGGTAACCCAAGTAGTCAACTATGTCCTCGATCGTGCCGAAGAACGCGGCCTTCTGCTCCAACAAGCTCAACCTTACCCCGAAGACGAGTCCGTAGGCCCCGCTCCTGGTTTGCAGATGAGCTACCGAGATCATATTCTCAGAGAACTGGTCGACACCGAGCGAAAGTACGTGCAAGATCTCGAAAACCTGCACGATCTCAAAAAGACACTCGATCAACAGGGCGCGATCCCTGGCGACATTCTCCACCAGATCTTTCTCAACATCAATGCTATTCTCGATTTCCAGCGCCGTTTCTTGATTCGGGTGGAAACCACGAATTCGATGCCTGCTGCGAACCAACAGTGGGGAGCACCATTCGTCATGTACGAGGATGCCTTCGACATCTACCAGCCCTTCATCGCGAACCAGCGCAAGGCTGCCCAGATCGCCAACCAGGTCTTTGACAAGATCCAGCAATCTCAACACCCCGTGGCAACCGACTTCAACACCCTCGACGGTTTCTTACTAAAGCCCATGCAAAGATTGGTGAAATACCCTCTGTTGCTCAAGGTGGGTTCTATGATTGGTTTTTTTTAATAGAATGAGGAAACTGACGCGCCACAGGATCTGAACAAGAAGACCGAGGACGAAGTGACTAAGGTCGACCTGGTTAGTGGCTGTGAGGCTGCTGAACGAGTACTGCAGAAGGCGAACGAGGCCGTGAATCGCGACCTCTTGGACGAGGCCCTTGAGGAACTCACCAACCGAGTGGAGGACTGGAAGAATCACAAAGTGGAGCAGTTCGGCAAGCTTCTTCTGCACGGTGTGTATGGTGTCATCACCGGCAAGACCGATCAGGAGAAGGATGTACGTCTTATTCCCTACAAAGTTCCCTGTCCGCTGCTAACTTTGATACAAGTATGAGATCTACCTGTTTGAGTGCATCCTCCTGTGCTGCAAGGAAATCTCGCCAAACAAGAGCAAGGACAAGAAAGACAAGTTGAGGTCATCGGGTCCCAAGGTCCGGAATAAGAACGCCAAGCTACAGTTAAAGGGCAGAATTTTCATGACTAACGTGACTGATGTCGTGTCCTTCTCAAAGCCAGGTAAGTTGCGGACCACGTACTACTTTGTTATGCTCTGCTGACCCTTACCAGGACACCACAGCGTTCAGATCTGGTGGAAGGGAGACCCTGGCGTCGAGAATTTTACTATCAAGTTCTTGAATGAGGAGACGCTGAAGAAATGGGTGAATACCCTCGAGAATCAGAGAAAACACAATGCACCGCGCGCCTCGACGAATTCGGATTCTGTAACCGCCGACTTTGCTTGGACGAGAGACCAAGCAGGCGGCTTGGAGAACCCTTATCTACAGCAAGACGACGATGATGACGAGGACTATGGCCCAGCAACAGCACCGGCCGGATTTTCGATGCCCTCGCATCCCATGATGGGCGGCATGCCCCGAACCGCCTCGACGAGTAACTTGCGCGCCCGCGCTGGAACTGGAGAGAGCTCACAGTCTCTTGCAAGCATGGTGAGGGCGCCTCCACCTCGATTTCCACTGCCTGCACCACCCGCTCCGCTCAGTCTCCAAACACAAGGCAATGGTGCTCCTTCACCCGGTGCCTGGGCTGGCGACAGCTATTTCTCCCCGGTTGCCGAGTCTCCAGCATCATCACGAACCAGCACCACCAGCGGAATGTTCTCCACGCCTCACTATGGTTTCCCCAAGACTGGCACGCCTCAACCACCGTGGGAGGATAATAACCGATATACGGCTCCCGTCGGGCCACGTGCTCCGTCTCGTGATGGTCCTTCGCCGAACCCCCATGGACGCAACCCTCGGGGTCCCTCCCTACCAGCCATGGCCTCCAACAGCCAGACTGCCTCGCAGCAGAGGAACCGCTCCTACAGCACCCCCGATATCAACGTACCTGGAATGCCACGGACGCGACAGCCCAGCCAAGGCAATATCCCGGCTGTGCCTGGAATTCCGCAGCATCTGCACCCGGGTCATGATCCTAATATTCCTAGGACCCAGACAGGTTCACCAAGAAATGATGTTCCCCGAGCTCACACGAACAGCCCAGGAGCTCAACGCGAGCGGATGCATCAGCACTCGGGAAGTCTCGGCGGCACGATGGCTCATTTCCCTACACAGCCAGTGTACTCCTCCCGACAAGGGACTCCTGGTCCTGGTAGCAATCCACTGCGTGTAGATGCCGCCGCCGCAAACTCACGAACTGTTTCCCCAGCCCTTGGCACAGCGACGCTGCCTCCACCGACAAACCCTTTGGCCAGCCCAGACATGCCTCTGCCCACACAGCTCAAGGTTCGGGTCAACTGCGAGACGGGCAACTATGTCACCCTCGTAGTAGCCTTCAACATCACTTACCAGTCTCTTATCGACCGCATCGATGCTAAACTTGCGCGATTCACCAACAGCAGCATCAGCAAAGGCATGCTCAAGCTGCGGTATCGGGACGAAGATGGCGATTTCGTGGCCATTGAAGGTGACGACGACATCCAGATCGCCTTCATGGAGTGGCGGGAGGGAGTCAGGAATATGTACTCTGGAGGCGTTGGAGAGATAGAGCTCTTCTGCGTCGGTGACACTTCCTAGACACTCACCAACCGCGCACACCCGATCAGACCGACACAGAGGAGAGGAGGTAGACATGGTGCATTGTGCTTGGGATACCCATGGATCATTACCGCATTTTCGGCGCACGGAAAACATCATATTTATTTCTTCGGACTATGATCTCAAGGCACGATAACGGACGACCAGGGGCGTCTGAGCTCCAGGACAAAGCATCAGCCATATAGACACGGCATGCAATTCGACTTTCGAACACATCTCATATCAACATCACCCCTTCTAATGTGACCGACCACTAGAGCTGCTCTTTAGCGACGTGTGTCGACGCTTCTTTTTCTTGGGTTCAGGCTGTATGCCTTGTTTGGCTTCTGGCGGCTCTTTTGCATAGGCATGCGAAACGGTTGCGTGTATTCAAGGCTTCATCGAAGTCCTTGGGCGCTTCGAGAGCTAGTTCTCTGCCTCCAGGGAGGACCGCCTTGACATTTCTACCCCATGGAGTCCTTGTTCTTCAGTCCCTGGGACCACACACCACCCTTCATTGGTCACTTAACTTGATGGGATCCGGCGCTATTGTTAAGAATGGGGGCGTTTGTCTTTCTCTTCGTTCTTTGTCATTTATTCACTTTTTCTTCTTTTTCTAGGCCTTCGTTCCTTTTTGGTCTTTGATGTGGGCATCGTCTGGTTGTGCGCCTCGAGGGGAGAGGTGTAGATGGTAGGAAATGCGGGATTGGGTGCGTGCTGATGATGGGTAGAGATGAGGATGGGCACATGAGTGTCTTGCAGAGTGAGGTAGAGAAATGCAAGCGCTTTGAATGAACTTTGTGTGACTTATGAGGTCTTTGTGATTGTAATGGCTGAATGAAAGCTAGGTCTTTTCAAGCGTCTAAAAAGACGAGAAAAGATCCGATGTAATGAGTATCAACCCTATGTGACATGTTGAACACGTTGTATTGTACAGCGATAAATGTACATCGCCCACCTCTTCTTTTGTCCCTACCACGGGAAATGTTGTACAGTCCAGCCCATCCAAGCAGCGCTTTCTACGAACGCCCAAAATGCACATCTTCCGCTGGTCTCCTGCCTCTCGCCCCTTACTCGCCGCTACTTCTGCTTCCTCGGCCCCGTCATGTACTTCTGCATCCGTGACAGGTGGTAATTGATGGTGTTTGTGGGCGCGGGAGGAGGCTTGGGACCGTCCATGCATGTGCGGAGCTGACTCTCGACGGCTGCGCAGCCGGTTGCGTTGAAGCCGGCCGAGGCCCAGCAGGCTATGATGCTGTTAGCACTGGGTTGGGGGTATGAGGGAGAAAAGCGTACCGAGAACGCTGGACATGATGGCAATGCACGGGTTCTCGACCTTGCGCTTCGGATCGTGCACGCGCAGGGTCTTCAGAGGGGGAAGACGGATGGCTTTATGGCGGCCGGACATGATTGTTTCCTTCTCCCTGTTTCTCCCTGGGGTTTCTCAATGTCGTCCTTTCGAGCTTGGCTTTGTCCTCTGGTGATCCAATTGAGGGGTTATCGACGCGGGAATTGGGAGGGGAGGTCGTTGGGTCTGGGGCGCCGAGGCGGGATGCGCTCGTGAGGGTCGTGATCGCGCTGCGGTAGTTGGGGTGATGGTGGATTGAAAGTTTGGGGAGATGGGGGTCACGTGTGGGCGGTGAGGCGGGAAATACCCGGGAGATGTTGATGATAAGATAAGGCATGGCGAGATAAGATACCCAGGTCGCAGGCAGCCCCTCTCCCTCATACGGGGAGTGATTCGAATCGCATGATCCATCATCAGGTGTTTATTTTATTCGGAATTCTAGCTTGAATGCTTAGAATACAGAGTGCCTGTCAGCCATGGAGAGACCCCTCATATGGTATTTTCAAGAGGAAGGCCTACAGTGGCCAGACTCGTAAAAAATAAGTTTGGGGAGTTCCCAGAGTCGCCATTATACATCCATCGTTGTCTGATATGCAAGTCGGGCTGCGGAGTGAATCTCACCACACAGCTACAGCAGTGATACTTACCAGGCGTTCAGTAATGGGATGATCCGCAATAATCTACTCTTGCTATTACATATTATACAGTCCTTGCACTAGACAAGGTCATAATCTCACGCCAAAGAACGTTAAAGCAATTGAAGACTTGCTCTGATTGGTCCTGAGGTTGGTGTACCAATAATAATATTCCCTTTGCTTTATAGTCACAGCACGCCGTGGTCTCTACTGTGTCTTGAGAAAATTGACAAATAATTCTCAAGAGCACATTGGCATTCGTTAATAAAAAAGATTGGGATTAAATAACTATCTACTGGAATTATTTACTTCCTACTATCGCAGGCATATCGTTCCCCCGCTGTCGCCACTCGCTATACCTACCAGCCACAGCCACACCTCACCACCCTCAAACCGCCACCAAAGCCAAGCTTGTGACGTCTGCCAGCCACTCACATCCATCCCCGGTCACTCATGTCAGTCGTCATGCTTCATGCAAACACAGTTGATCAACCTCTCGCTTGCCCCGGACCTGTCCGGACACTGCCAAGTTTGGCAATCTCTCTAGAGGAAGGTTTGTGTGGCCGACTGACACGTAATGCTGTGATCCTGCGCCTCAGAGTGTGACATCACAGCCCGTGAAAGGATTCTAGAATCCTGGACTTCCAATACGCCTTGCAAGGTGTAGGGGGAGGGACTTTGTTAGCGGGCTCGGTGATATTGGCACCGCGGATCTCCCTTCTGGTCATGATCCAATGGACTTGAGGGCCAATGGTTTCGTATCATCTGAAGCTCTTACACGCTCGTGAGGCACTGCACAAGCATAGCCTTGTGCGGATTACTTGGGGGCTATGTGAATCCTGGCGGCCGTGCTGTGTGACTGAATCACAAGAAATCCTGGCAGGACATAAGAAGCAGCCAAGCCAGGAAAGATGGATTCTATTCCATCATAGTTGACCATATTGCCACCTCGAACTTTAAGACTCGGAACTCGACAAAACACCAAAGTCGGCAGGTTGACATCTCAAGCTTTGGCACAACACATAGTTTGGCGTCACGACTATTCACAATGGAGAAGCCCAGTATGTCCCCTCTTGCAACACTGGACTAAATTTCATACTCTCCATTAACACCGCCCAGCATCACCTCAGAACCCTCACCCTGCCGTCGCAGGCCAACAACCTCCCGAGGTGAAGCCCGAACAACCACCTCCACACTACGAGCATCGCGACTTCAGCTCGCCGCTCGCCCAGCCACCGCTCACGCACACGAGCACTCCTCCTCCACACGGCCACTTCCAGCAACACCGCAATGGATTCCCTCCCCAGGCGCCGCAGCAGCACTTGCAAAGCGTGCCGCTGCAGAGCTTGCAGAGCCAGAGCGCGCCGGTGATTTGCCCCAGCTGTGGTGTGAGGGGGATGACGGTCACAACCATCGAGTCTGGTGGGTTTACACAGTGAGTCTCGTGCCGATAGAGTGAGTAGCATCATGCTGACGGTCGTAGTGGTGTCGCTGCGCTGGTTTGTTTTGTGAGCTGCTTGGGATGCATCCCGTACTGCATCTCCTCCCTCAAGGATGTCCACCATCGATGTGGCAACGTAAGTGCGACTGCAAGCCTTGGAAGAAAGACGCATGCTAATAGGGACCAGTGCGGTATACCCCTAGCAGATTACCACCGAAGCGGCCGCACCGAGGCGCGCTGCTGGCAGAAGTAATCATGGCTAAGCCCCAAGGATATCTTGGGAAAGGGGAATATTCAGCTGGAACTGTTGGGATGGGATTGTGAATTTGTTTTTGTTTTTCCGTCATGATACCAATCGGGCTCAACTTGACTGACGCTCTTCTCTTTCTGGACTTTTCTTCGCCCTTGGAACATGACTTCTTCCACGCACATGTACTTAAATATCCATAGATTGCTTGACACTTGGGCTGTAGTAAAACACGAAGAATGCAACCGCCATCATGCTATTCTGGGGACGCTTCTTCTCTCCGGTGAGCATTCCACGTACACCATTATGACCGGTATCTACTATGCCATGCTATCTATCATACAATCCTGCAACCCCTTAGACAATGTCAAACTTTTCCTCGTCCAAATCCATGCTCTCGTTGGCTCGAGGAACGCTTCTGAGCGCTGCCCATCCAGTTTTCACAGGAACTTGCTTGCCAGGCTTCTGGACTGGTGGCGGTACAACTTCCTCCTGTTGCTCCTCTTCCTCCTCCTCTTCTTCAGCACCTCCCACTTCTTCCTCTCCCTCAGCATCCTCTTCATCCTCACCGTCTTCCTCATTGTCATCGTCATCGTCATCGTCATCGTCATCATCGTCATCACTTGAGTCCCCCGAGCCTTCGCTTTCTGCATCGCTGCCGGGCTCGTAGTCTTCCTCGTCTTCATCTTCATCATCTTGTAGCTCCTGCTCAGCCTCAAGCTGCGCCTTTACAAGCTCAGATGTGCCGCCTTCACCCTGACCGTCTGCAGCCGCACCGTTCTCCGCCCCCTCGGCACTCTTCTTGGCTCGGTTCTCAGCCAACTCCAGCTTGGCCTTTCTCTGTTCGGCCATGCTGCGATCCTGTAGCCGGTTGCGCTTGACGTAATCCTCGATACCGCCAAAGTCCTCCTGATCCAGCATGGAAAACTCGAGCTCCTCGGTTGCATCTCCTTCGTCCGCGAAGACCTCCATGACGACATTGAAAGTTCGCTGCAGGATGTTTGTGTAGCTCGTGGCCGCAATACGGGCGAGCGGGATAAACATCAGCGGCTTCTTGAAGCCCCAGAGGATACCGTTCTCGAGGAAGAACAGGTAGCCATCCTTGGAGCCCCTGAAGGCTTTGACGTGCACGGCCTTCTCGTTTGGTCGATGAGGCTGTCGCACCATGCTCTGGAACTTGTCGGGGTCGGCGGAGGTGATGCCGACATTGTTTGGTTTGAGGTGGCGGTTGAGAGCCCAGTGAAAGAGGGCCTTGTAGGTGTCCGACACAGCAGCCGCGGATCCAGCCTCAGGGCCACCTATCGTGCCCTGCTTTGGCGCGGTCGAGGGCACTGTAAAGACAAGTGGCTCTCCAGTCGGGGGGTTGGTCTTTGAGGGAAGACATGTTCCTTGAGGGAATAGGACGTAGTTATGTTGAACCTGAGTTTTCTCAGGAATGGGAAGGTAGAAGGCATACTCTACTTTAAGTTAGCAGGGGATCTGGAAACAAGCTCAACCAGCGCTTACCGATGTCTGACCAGGCATACGTTATCGCCGGAATAGGGGCTGTAGTGCCTGGCGCGCGAGCGTAGATGTGGTTTGTCGTGAAGCACAGTTCGAATTTCTTCCTCTGAGGCACCGAGACAGATATCTCCTTGATCTCTAGGAGTACATCCTCGTCCGCCGCGTTGGTCTCAACCTTGACGCTGGTGGTTTTGCCGTTCACGGATCCGTTCGTTTGCTGAACATCGACTCTCCTCTTCTTGTGCGCAGGCTCGCCGCTTCCGTCGTGCAGCTGATCGTAGACATGGTTCGCGATTTCGTTGAACAAGGCGATTCGTCCTTTAGAATCTGGCGTCAAGAGTTAGCATTGAACTGTCACAACTGTTCAGGGGTCCTATTTACCAGCTGCCTTCTGAATGTTTTGTAGAATATCTGGGCGGGCCTGAAAGACAAAGCCAAGCTTCTCTGTGTCCAGCGGGATGCTCATGGCTGGTCCAATCACCCAAGCTGTGAGAGAATCACGGCTTTTTGAAGGATACTGAGGTGGGAATGTGGGTGGAAAGAATTGTTGCAAGTTGTTGGTGGCAATAGGCTGAAAGAACAGGCGCATCGTCATGGCCAATCGAGTGCGATAAGATAAGGTACCTATCGATTCATGACGGCGGGCGCTTATTAGTCGCCGCGGTGGCCGCTGCTGTTAAGGTTTCAGGGGGTCCGGTGCGCCATCAGCGCCTGACGTCAGGGGTAGCCGGCGCTTCTCCGCGATATTCACCTGATTTCACGACTTCACTTGACCGTGTTGAGGTGCACACGAGCCGTGAGCTCTCTTTCACAACAGATATCTGGAACAAAGGCCCTTGGAAGGAGACTCAGTGCGATGGCGACTTCATTCCCCAATCTCTACACGCACCGAAAGGTGGCCGAGACGGCGGCAAAGGCTTGCGACATATGCTACAAGTCGAGCACTTCAGTGCTGATCACGCCAGATAAAAAGGTATGCCGGGATACAGCAAGAAGCAATGCAGCTGATTTTTCGAGAAACTCATGCATTCGCCTGGTAGGATTTCTTCTTTGTGTGTCCCGCTCACTTGAAAGACCGGTACTTTTGCACACCCCAGATTGATGAAGATGCCGCCAAGGCGAAGCGCGAGAAGGAACTAGAAGAGGAAAAGGAGCGCGTCAAGAAGGAGTACGAGGAGAGGCAGCGCAAGAAGAAGGAGAAGGAGGCCAAGAAGGATAAAGACGACAAAGACAAAGACAAGGACAAGGATAAGGATAAGGATAAAGACAAGGATAAGGACGAGAAAGAGGACAAGAAGGACGAGGGTGGCAAGGTGAGTATCAAACTCAAAACTCTGATGACATGCCTCATTCAATGGCAACTCACTCCGAATTGATGCACTGACCTGGCCCTTTACAGGACAAAGAGGAGAGCAGTCCGGCCCCTGAGGAAGAAGAGCCCCGTGTCTTTGAGTTGAAGAGGTAACCTCCGTGTGCAATCTCTGCGGTGCATGACAATGAGGGCTGACGAAATGCAGCGCCTTCTATCAGCAAAGACTGATGAAGAAGCGAAAAGCCGAAGCTGCAAAGGTTGATCGAGAGCGAGCATCGAAGCCTGGTTACTTTCCCTCTGTTCCTACAGGCGCCCCCGGCAAATGACAGGTTAATGCGAGATTGATTTGCTTTGCTTTGCAATGGCTTTCGCTGGCTTGACGTATGAGGAAACATGTGGAACAATCAAGTGATTGACTTAAACCTCTGCCGCGTATCATTGACGCCTCAATTTTGTAGTTCTTTGCTCACCTCTTGTATCCCAACCTCTCCGTGCCATGTGCTCGGCATCCAGGCTTGGTCTAACTATCCTACCAGCTGGCAGCAACCTACTGTTAAGTCCGGATTTCACCGTCTCCTTCCCGTTTGTTGTTATTGGCCAAGCTCAGGCAGGCACCCATTTCAGACCGCCACCTCAGGCAGAAAAAGCGAAGTGAAGGAGAAGCTGGTTGGAACCTCATGCTCCTTTCTTCCTTAAATCATCTCAACGCATCTGTCCCATCTTTTGCACTAACTTCTACTTACGGCCACAAACTCTAGACTACCATCGATTTCACGTGTGAGGAGCCCCGAATCCGAATCTGCCCTCGTAGGCAAGCAAAACAACATCGCTCAGATCGCCGAACGGCCTCAATGTTGTTTGAAAAGGCATTTGAACAGGCGTGGCCCTACCCCAGTCGGGGCCTCCCAGGCGTCATGGGAGAGGAGTATTGGACATGTGTGGACTCGAAGCATTTCCACTTCGCCGTTACATGCGACCTCTGCAGCAAGGGTTTCGGGTTCTGGGACATTTCCGGTAAGGGCGTTTTACGTTCGTCTGAGCATCTCCTGCAAGGACTTGGACATTACTAACGCGGTCCGTTCACGATCAGTCTACAACAAACAATACCCAAAAGGGATCTAGAAATTCGCAAAGACACTAGTCCGCAAGAGAGCGTACCTTTACCAGGGCGACGGCGTGTGTTTCTGCCGACGAGGGCGCAAGGAGCGACCTCCGGGCAGCGTAATTGTGCATGATGATTGCTTTCAACTTGCCCTTGGGACGGCTCCGTCAAAGGAAATGGTCAATTATTTTGGAAGGGCATTGGCATGGCGTAGGGTTGATTTCGCGCCACTCAACAAAGACCAGCCTCTCCTCCGTGTTCCCGACCGCCCCGGATTCCCTCGAGTTGCCCTGTCCATCGCTGGCAATAAACTCGGCATCTCCAACCTTGGACGATTTCCGCCTGAGATTGCTATCTTGATTCAATCTCACTCTCAAAGGGCGGCTTTTTGGCCCTTAGTAAAATCTCTGGCTCTTGGACTGGAACTGTCCGCCATTCCTCCGAACACCGACTTACTCTCGGTCCCCTTGACGAGCATCAGCTCTTGGAGACGCGGAGACCTTTCCCCTGTTCTTACAAGTGATCGCGAACATTTGGAGCTCATATGCATTACTCTTGATTCGCGAGGTATCAGTCAAGTCGAACGGCTCGCCAAATACCCACCAGCCTTCAGCGCGAAGCCATCAGTCACGCTGAGATTCGTTATTGCGGAGGAACACCACTTCAAAGGAGCCCTCATGTACCTTAAGGTACTTACCCTTGTTCCTGGAAATACGTTTAATATGTTATTCACTTGCAATCTCTAGGACCGGCTGTCGTGGTTGGAACGACATCCGAATCACCCCAGGCTTCAAGTCTGGAACACCTCGACGCCACCCAAAGCGCTCTCAACTCTCTCCGACAAGGACTCTTCCAAACACACACATAGGTTTTACCAACCGATAGTATTTGCATTGGATCAATGCAGTATGCTTGCGGAGAACGTGCACGCCTTTTCCCGCCTCGATACCATCCGCCTCAGGGAGCTTACCGGCATTACATTTCACTACCAAAACGGGAGACTCCTCGATATTCAAGCTCATCGGAAGATAACTTCATGGGAATTCCCATGGGTTGGCCCAATCAGATCAACTGTCCATCTGCCTTTGCCAGCCAACGACGAGATCCTTTGGCTCCAAGTAGAGGGCGACATGGAATCACTTAGCTTCACGGTACCTTCAACCTGTGCAGCGCCCATTTGTCGCGACGGAAACCAACGAGGGTGTAGTTGTCGCTCAAGCTGGCGGGTGTTATACACGTTGGACCTCAGCAAAGGCAGCCCACCAAGCCGCTGCTCGTTAGCGAGCTCCCGGAAGTGTTAATCTACGACAAGAGCACTCTATCCTCTGATCCTACTCTTGCTATCTACCCAGAAAACGAGATTCGCAAAGAGCCGGAGGTCTTCATTGGGCCACAGATTCCCAGGCATCGAGTTGATTTGCCTCTACTCTGGTCATGGGCTCCTCTAGAAAACATACGATGTGTTAAAGTTTTCGATGACGCTGACGCATACAAATTCCGAGGAATGGTGATATAATATGAGAATGGGGCACAGCGAGTTGTAGGGGAGGTCAATTGCGCTCGCGGATCGTTCAGATGGACGAAGCCAACCGAACTGCTCGTGGCTGTCAGTTACGACGACTGGCGCCGCAATTTTTCCCTAGAGTTTGGCCCTGTTTCTTGGCTCTCACCAAATTTCGACTAGAACTGCTACGAATTAACTGGAGAAGTGCATCACTACTGGGACGAAGGATACGGAACTTACGGCCTCGAGATCCTTCCATCAGGGAGCTGGCGTGGTATCTGACTGGCAGATGGACCCAGATTCCAGCTATGAGAGCAGTCATTACACCCTCATACCACCTCTCGGAGATTCAGGTTATCTCGGCTGCTCGCTTGGCCTGGCCACCTGAGCTCGATGATCTCGGAGTGGTTGACAATCTCCGTCACATGGTTGACGTTTGGGAGTGGGATGGAGATGATGGATCAACTCAAACTTGATAATCCAACAGACAAAGGAAGGGAGACAGCTTTTCAGCTGACTGAGGGGCTCAGGCTATTACATTCTTATCAGTGGCTTTGTTTCGGTGCTCTATAACCACGGCGCTATGTTTGTCATCGATAAAAAGCTTCACAGGCTGAAGAGACACCGACTCACACAGGTTCGACTTGGGTGTGATATTTGTTCCTGCTGAAGGGAAGACAGGTTGACCCGAGAGTCTTGTCAAGTCTTGAACGTGTAGAAGCTCGTACGATAGTTGTTTATTACCACGTTTCCTCACCTCTATTTGAGTGGCGATCATACCACTCACAACCATCTAAAAACACCAAGGAGCAACTTGTCTTCTGTTTAACTCAAGTACCTGTGCAAATTATACATATTACCAATAGTATCTTTGATGATCTCAAATGGTCAGAAGAATAATCGTTCTTGACACTCTGTCCCTGCGCATTTAGTCCCATTTCCACCATCTTCACCAGCTTCAACCCACAGCTTCTAACAAACATTTTGCTAATTCCCCAAAGCTCATAACATAATTCTCCGACGATAGACTGTTTTGACATCATCGGGTCGATCGGACTCCAGCCCTAGGCTTTGTATACGCCGATGTAACGGGCTTACGATGGGTGCTTTAACTCCGATCCCAGCCCCGAGGATTCACAGCCACAAACACCGAGTTTTACTTCTTGGCATGCGAATACAGTACACCCTCTGCAGAAAAATCATCCCTGTTTCAACGCTGCCTGATTCCTGAAACAGTTGCATCTCGATCTTCCCTGCCGGCTTAGGGCTGAGGTCATTCGCCCGATCACCGAATTTCTCGCCAATGCTACACCCGACGGGTGGAAGAAAACATCGGGCTTTCCATTCCCGCATTGTTTGAAGTACGGAAGGATCAATGTGACTCTCAGGGTGCGGATCTGCGAGGGCGGTGGGTGCATACGAGGGTTGTCTGGGCGGTTAGTGCTTACTCTGTCTGCATGGATGTGGTCGACAACAGCAACAGGGACAGGAGCTTGAAGGATGGCGACAACCCATTTTCATGGGGATAGGTAGTTTCGAGTAAGAAGAGTGGTTATTTGGGGATGGTGGGTTTCTGTGAACCATAATCGAGCAGATATGCTTGAGTTCCCCGACAAAGCTATGTATCGTGAAACTCCACCCTGGATCCTCCGTGATCCCACGCCAAACATGACGAGCTGACCATTTGGAATCAAATCCCTTGTTGTCAAGGCCCATTCAAGCTGATCCCCGCAATCTAGTGTCACACAAGTATGTAGACGCATCCCTCGGTGACAATGAACAACCCGGATCCGAAACTCAATAGCCGTAACCACGAATTGCGAAGACTTGAAAAGCAATAACAACACACACACACGCACACACGCACACAACGATCTCCAAGTCCGTGGGAACTTCCGTCTCACCACAGGCGGCTCGCATCGCACTCGTTTTGCGATGATGACTGCAGCGTGTCCACGGGAGTGGCATGCATCAGAACTGCTAGCGGGGCGCAAGTGCATGATCAGTCGAGAAGATGCCGTCTGACGGGTAACTTTGTTGCGAGAGCACGGCCCCAAAGGCTTGAGAGGAATCGAGAGATGCTTGTTTCGTTCGAGTTGCTTGTCTCGGCGGTGACTTGACGCTCCACAGCGTGAGAACGGAGCTGACGTGAAGCATGAGAATCACAGCATGTGACTCTCCTCGGGTAATGTAATGTTCGTACCACGTGAAAGAGCTGCTTTCGAAAGGACTCGTGCCAAGTACCGATGGTGGATGCGAATGCAGCTCTCAGACTACGAAGTTGTGATGCAAGCTACTGTCGGTTGACTCGGCACCACCTCGAGGAGCAACAGCGTAGCACCACCTTTGATGCAGCCAGAGCTTTCCCAACGGAGTTTGGAGCTCGAGGCTTTCTCCTCGGTTCGAGGCTTTCTCCTCGGCTCGCAACTGCTTTACCTTTACTTGCAACAACAGCAACCAAGCCCGGTTCACCGAACACGCCCCCGTATAGCTTACACATCTGACCGTAAACCACACCGCTAGGCTAGGAACTAGGTACGGTACGCCCTTCGGTGGGTTGGGGTTACAACCCAATGCATCATACCGCGCTTTTCCACTCAAGGACGCTTAGTCGCACAAGGACCTTGTCGTCGGCCGCGAGCACTCATGGGGTGTTGCCGCAAAGGGGGGCCTGCTCGAGGTACAAGGAGTCTGTCAGACAACAAGTACCTTCTCCTTGGGCCCAGGGGGGGCGTGGAAAGCTGTCAGTCAGCCCAGACCCACGGTTCGAAGAAATACCCTCCCGCCCCCCTTTGCTGTGTTCTAGGGCTTTGCTGGAAGAAGCTTCGCTCGAGGACGGACGGCGGTGCCTTGTTCTGCTCCGATCAAGCTCCACAGGCGGCGACATAGGGCTGACTCTCGTCCGGGGCGTTGGCGTCCCAGGGTAACCGATATGTCCGGATATCATATCTTGCAACTCGGCTTCTGCTAAACGCAGTGTAGTTGTCCTCGAAGAGGAAAGCCATGCGGTATTGGGCTCAGAACGGTCAAAGGCCATGCAGTCAGGTGGAGTGCCCGATGAGGCGCACTGCGGGTAGATGGTACGGGACGCTAGGACGAAACGGTCTGACAAGACAACAGAGTCGGTTCTGTCAACTCGTGATAGTTGCGCATGGTGGCATCTCCAAAGGGGCATCAAGACTCGACGGTGGGCCATGTTGGAGAGTGCTTTGGGAAGAAGCGTCACGCACCTTGAGCTATACAGTACGTCATACGTGCCCCCTCATGAAGCTATGGCCACCGCAAAACCAACACCGTGGTTGGGAGCTTCGGTGGTGGAGTTTACATGGGCTCGCAACAAGCCTACCTGCGTATTAGTCTAGATGCTCTTTGGGGCAGTCGCCGAGGAAGCTCTTGTATCAATCAGCCTTACCTCAGCCTAAGAGATGGGCTCTCAGCCTAAGAGATGGGCTCTCAGCCTAAGAGATGGGCTGATCTGACGTATCACAGATCCGAGAGCTCCCCGCATGAAGCTCCAAAGGCAGTCTGGTCTGTCCAAAGGCAGTCAGGTCTGGTCTTGCAAAGTATCCATGGGGCATTCACTAGTCTAGCAGCATGTGGCTGGCTTGGCTGGCTGCCTTGCTGACATTTCCAGCCTACAGTACCTTGGTCTAGCCAGCCAGCCAACCCCCAAGTACTGCTTTTTCTGCCTCTTCTCGGCCGGCGCAGTCTTCATCGTGAGCAATGTCCATGCCTCATTGGTCACTAAGCGATCTGCGTTCAGCCTTACAGCGGCGCTGAGCGGGAATCCGACGGCCCCGTTCCGTTGCGAAGCAGCGAGACGGCGTGCTGGATAGAGTACGGAGTAGACAAAGAGCAAAGCCAAGCGACTAACAGCCAAGCGGCCAGCATATCGCCCATGGGCAGAGCAGGCATCGGCCGACAACAGATGACATTCGAGAACCCGCCTTAGCGCTACCACCTCGAAGCATGCAGGGCCGTAGGGCTCCGTCTCAACTCCCATCTGCTTGGGCAATTACCTATGCCGTTCTGTTCTATGGCGTTTCTTCTGCTGCTGAGATCGAATCTAGGCGCCGCATGCTGCCTACTGCGTAGTTTATCGTCTGACGAGCGTCATCTGATCTGATCCTTGTTGTTTAGTGCTGATGTCCAGCGCTGATGTCTAAAACCAATGCCTCACGACTCTTCAAACGCCTCGGACTCGTCTGCTCGCAATTGCATTTCCCAATACCGTCTGACATGCTTCGCAACTCCAGGAACCATCCGATCCTCCCGCCGGCTTATGCCCTGCCCTCTATTGTATAGTCCATGACACCTTGATGCGGGAGCCAGCATTCCACACGCACGTTTTTCTTCATACCACGCCCTGTAAGCCCTAAGGTGCTCCCACCTGGTGAGAGTGCATATGTACCCCACTGGTCTCTGCCCTCTCGCTCAGTGGCCGGCTCGCTATTTCTTTCCTACTATTGACAAGCCGATGCAGGCCTCAGGCGCGGAACCATTCTTCAGAGGACAAGCTATCAATGTCTGGGCGAGGTCCACCGGCTCGAGAGCCGAGCTCGGGACGGGGTGGGGACTCCGAGATTCGTCTCGACTACGGAGCCTCGTCGGCGTTGTGAGCATCGGGTCGGTGCTTATTCGGCGACCTGACGGCGGATGATGATGCCTGTATTAGACTTGCTCTGGCTGCCTTTCTCCTCACAAGTGTCCGCCACGAGGCAATACGCCAGGCGGCATCCGGATCCCCATGCTCTGGCTCGCGGCCAGCCCTGCCGGGCGCTTGACAACATCATCCACCCTCGCCCTCTGCAGCGAGAAGGCCGGCGTCACCCATCCCCCGCAAGAGCACCGGAAGCCCTTCCAGTCATACCGACCCACACCTGCGCCGCACTTGGCGTTGGGACACAGCAGCCGTCCGTTGAGTTGGCCCTGCTCCAGCACGCCGCGCATCCAGCTCAGAGGCTCGACAAAGAAGTGCTGACACGTAGCCGCCGAGCCTTTCTTGTCCGACGGACGGTGGTCGAGGATGAAGGGGGCAGTGACCAGGGTGCGGCGGCACTTCTTACATCGTAGGCTGACGCCTGATTCATCGCGAGGCTGAGCCTCCTCATCTTCAAACCGAAGCCTCGTGGGTGCCTGGCCGACTGCAAGGTTCTCCTCCACCTCACGCCTGTAAGCCCACCGCTGGTATACCGGGTGAACCTCGACGTCATCGGGGCATTCCATCTCCCACCACAGAGCAAGCTGGTCCATGAAGCCCTGGTTGGGCTCGGCCATCGGGCGGGTGCGGCGGATCCATGCCAGAGCGGCTTGGACTGCCTCGGCGGCGGTGTCCTTGCGCGAGCGTCTCTCCGCCGAGGCCGACGGGGTTGCCTGGGCCGGGGCCAAGATGGCTGTAGGGATGATATTTGGGTCGAAGCGGTTTGGATAGCGCCAAAGGAGGTAAGCAACGACTGCAGAGACAGACCTCGACTTTCCAGCGGCGCAGTGAACAAAGACCCCTCCCTTCTTCCTCTTGCCCTGGATATTCAGATCCTCAACTCCCTTCTCTAATGAGACCTTCTCTAATGAGACGCCCCCGTCGTCCTTGTCCTCTGCCTCTGTCGCCCCATCCTTCCACCGACTTCCCCTCAGTCCTTGTTCAATGAACCTCACGACTTTGGGTAGCTCAATCAGCAGGTCAGCATCATCCACATCGTCAATGTCGATGACAAGATGACGAAAGTCCTTTCCGTAGTCTATCCAGGGCTCGTCTTTGAAGTTCTTGAGGGTCGACGGGTCGAACGGGACAAGGGATAGGACGCTCGTGATGCGACGATCGGTCAGCGAGTCAGAGCGGCGCAAAGCCCAGAGTCTGGAAAGAATCAGCATGGCATGTACACACAAACAAGAAGAGAAGCCGCAGATTTTAGAATGTCTCACCCGCCTACGAATAACTCATCCTGTCCGTCGATCCTGCTCAAGGCCATCTGGGCGATGCTCTGCTTGAGGGCCTCGAGCTCTCCGGCCTGGAACTGGTGACCAAAGTCTTCCCACTGCTGCAGACGAGTATCGCCCTGCTCGCCCTGTTGCACTACCAGGTTTCCGACTGCCGAGTGGTCGGCGTCTTTGGAACTGTCGTCAGCCAGATTGCAGGTCGCAAAGGACCGTGTTTCGGTGTCTTTCGTGGCGGTTTCTGAGATCAAGCACTGTTGATCGCCGAGTATCGAGATAATCCAGGAGTGTAAACGGAAACCGACGGTCAGGACAAGGCTTTCAATTTAATCAAGCATCCATCAATCTCGGTGTGAATCATAACGTCGACAACTTTTTCCACCTTTGCCCCTCCTTCACGCGCCACATATCCCCACTACCCCGCCATCACTCCCTAGCCACATCTGAGCAAGCCTACCTAGGTAGCGCTCACTCACCAGCCACACCTCCAAAAGACGGTTTTCAACGAATGTCTCAAGCCACGCCCAGCATCTTCACTAAATCTTGGGACTCATTGAATGCTTTGACGTTTGCGCGGCTGTCTCTGCTAACCCGAACGGGGCATGCACTTCGCAGAAGCTATTCCTCACGCTTTTCCCTCTTTAACCTCGCGTCCACGCCCCTTGTCCCTGCTGGAGTCCTACAGTACAGGCCGGGGCGATCACCATCATCGTCTTGACCACGTGACCCCGTACTCTGCTGCATCCCCAAGCCCATGATCTTACCGAATGGGGGGTTGCCTTCCGCAAGCCCATGAGCTTCGCCCAGCTGAACCCGTTGCAAGCGCAGCTGAAAAAAACAAGATGAGAGAAATCATGACTGCCCTGCACTGCACACCACCTTGGCTTGCCAAAATACACGAATTTCCCAAAGGAGCAGCTGGGCTTCTTCAACATGCGCTTCTTAATTCCGCTCTCTGCCACAAACTTGTAAATGCTCTTGCTTGTGCGGCGGTATGGATCATCGTCATGTCTTATCATATCATGCCTCGCAGATCATCCCACATACTAATATACATAACATAACATAGCTTTGTCGTGGAAGTTGCCGTCCTCTCCTGGACCCTGCAACGCCTCACCGAGCCAGCCCTTCCTGCCTTGGAGCACTATGTTTCACCTAACCAGATACATGGGACTCAATCAAGCTTTCACATCCTTTGTTCTCTTAGAATACAGTGTATCTTGCTTCACTACTCGATCTTGTCTTCTGTGTATTCCCATAAACAAAAACAAAAACAGTGCCATCCGTCCCAATGCCGTATCCGTTACCGTTTCCATGATAGAACCTTTTTGTGCCGTTACCCATGAGATGATGCATGCGACGTCAGCATCAAGCTGTGTCAGCTAATATGTATACGAAATAAAGCCCTTTTCCTCCTCTGTTCTGCCCAAAGCCCTTCCTCGCTGTCCCGCGAGGCCTTCATCATAAACAGCAACTGTAAACCCAGACCATTCCAACGCCTAGTCCCTTTCGTCATAATTCTTGTTCGTGTAGCAGCCGGCCTCCGGCAGTCTTGTAGCTCCTGCGGCCGGACTGCCAGCAGGGATATTCAGCCCAGTCAGAAAGTAGCGCCTCCACAAACGCATGGCCAAGGACTAGTGTCTCGTCGTCACCTGAGATCCATGGCGGTCCCGTTCCATCGTCAAATGTTCATATCGCCAGATGAACTAACGCTGTCAGACCGGACAAATATTTCGTCCATCCACGTCCTAGACCAAGACGCCGTAAATAGCGGATGCAACTGTATCCCGCCAAAAACGCACAATTCATCTGCGAGGAAATGGAGTCAAGTGGTCCAAATGCCGCAGTACCATTCATAGCTGTATCCGCAAAAGGGCGCCCGATGGTGGCGTCGATTGTTGTCCCTCCCTTTCATCAGCACTGCCACAATGGCCAATTCAGCCCTGGGCGGCACCCCAGCAGTTGGGTACGGACAACCACACCCTGCGCATGGTCGGGGTGCGCGGAATGCGCCGATTCGACCCGGGAGATCAGCGCACGTAGTCCAGCCGTACGTTGATTCGACTTGGCCTTACCGCATCGGCATCCTGCCGCAGTGCGCCAACGCGAAACAGTTTTTTCTCCACGTCTCGCATTTGGCTTGTTTTCCCATAGGTGCTGCTTGGGTGACCGTGCGTTTCGTTGTGGGTGGGTTATTGTCGTGCAACTGCTGGTTTTGTCGCTGTCCCAAACCTTCAACGGTGCCATCTGGGATAACTGCTGATCCGTGTCTTTGACGGCCGGTTTCGTCCTGGTCTTCCATCAAAGGTTCCCTGTGTTCTGACCCAATGGTCTTCCTCGGCGCCGACGGCTCGCTTTGGACCCCGCCATCCTCCGCCATCCTCCGCCCCATCCTCCACTCATCTTGAACTTCAAACATCCACCCCAGACTTCAGCACCTCTCGTGTGGTGTTCGCGGCCAAGCTTATGGCGTAGTCAATAGGGTCAAGGTTTTACCTGGGGGTTGGGTCCTCGTCTAGCATACACGCGTTCTCGAGCATGTTGGTCCACTTGCCGCTCGTGCCCGCGTGGCTGTGCTTGAGATGCTGTCTGAAGTGATCCGCACGATAAAACTTCTTGGATGAGTTGCACTCCCTGAATTTGTGCACCTCTTGCAAGTGCCTAATCCGCTCATCCCAGTCCTGGTCTGTGGCGTGCCGGGGCGCATTACCACCACTGAGAGCACCTGAACCAGGCCCGCGTCCAGACCGCGGGAATTCATCGCCGCAGTAGCCACAGGTGTCAGCTTCTCCAGGCCGGTTCGTCGAATCGTGAAAAGCCCTGTCGTATCCAGAGAGGGCAGAGCATGACCACGAATGGCGGCGCACATGAAGGGAGTTTTGGTGGCGCTCAGCCTCGTTCTTGTTCTTAAAGCGGTTTCCACAGAACGAGCACTCGTATTGCTTCTCAGCCTCGTGAGCACTAAATTTTCGTCAGCAACATGCTCCACATAGCACTACCACCATGTTGAGCCAGCATATTATGCAACTTCGTGTAAGATGGCTTATGCAGTGATCTGAGTCTGACTTACTTGAGTTCCTCAACCGTCTCGAACCTCTTGGGCTTCTTAGGGCAGCATTCGCACATGAAGAAGCCTTGCACCTTGGATCCACCGGGCTTCTGTACTTCAGTGATCTTGCGCGTGCTTGCCCCCGAGACGGTCCTGGAGTGTACCGACCCGCGGCCGGAGATAGAGGTCCGTGGGCTGGGGTTGAGAGAAACAGGGGCCGTGTATGGCGAGTTGCACGAGGTAGGGGAAATGCCACCGGGTGACAAGCCCACAGGCGAGCGTCGGCCAAATGAATTGGCAGTGATGCTGGTCGCTGGAATGGACATTGTTGAGATATACGAGTTGGATCGCGATGTAGGCACTGAGGGCATGGTGGCTCCTCGAGGCAGGGGAGCGATGCGGGGAGAGGGAGTACCACGGGAGCTCAAGTCACGTCGACGAGAGAAATCGGTGGGCATGGCGAGAAGGTGGTCGTCATTCGGACTGGCCGCCCTTCGCTTCTGGCCGCCGGCCACGTATGCGTCGTCAATGTGGAGTCTCTTGAGCGACTGCCCGTCTTCCATCTCCATATCGTCAACACCATTGAAATCGTAACTTGACAGAGTAGATGTGGCATCGTCGCTGTTGTTTCTTCTGGATCGTGTTCTAGGGGAGCGGTCGATGTCGGAGCTATCGTTCGGTGACCGGTCTCCGTAGTGGAAGGGGGTGCTTCGGGATGAGAGCGCAGAGTGAATTGGCGTCTCGGTCAGTCTTGCTGGGGAGCCCAGGATACTGCGCGTGTGAATGGGAAGTTGTACAGGCAAGCTAAGTGCTGGAGGGAACCGACCCTCGGCTGAAGGTCTTCGTGAGAAGAGCTCGTTGGTCGAGGCGCTGAGCAGTGATCGAGGTGGTGACTTTTCAGACAATCGGATGGGATCCAGCTTCTTCTTGAGGCTGTCACCGTGGATATCGGCGGGGGACTGGAATTGATATCGGTTGTGATGAAGACCAAATCCGGTAGGAACGGACTCGCGAGACCTGTTCAGCCATGCCAATGTTAGTTGAGCTCCTCCAATCAACAATCCTGGAAGCCCTATGCCAGACCAATGAAAATGGCATTGCAATCCCATACCTGTCAGTTGATGAGTAGCTGGCGTAGCCCTCGTCTCGGTCACCAATATCCCTTCGCTGATAGCTTGGGTGATCTTCATGATATGACGAATTCATACTCCCATAGCCGCTGGCAAAGGAACCGTGTCCATATTCGCGCTTTTCCTTCATATCTTCCAGAATAGCAGGTTGATCAGGGCCGGGGATATATCGAGGAGGGGGTAACGGAGGAGGAACGTCGTCGGGGATTGAGATTCCTGGTATTGACATGGCAGGACTCCTGCCAAAAGGTAATTCGTGATGACTCGCGCGGCTTCGATAACGGCCGCCCGAGGTAGGGACTATAATGCTCGGGAGAGCCGGGGCCGGCTCCCTATACTGTGGCGGAAAGGCCATAGTGTTTAGCTTGGCGGTTGACGACTCGAGCTGAGGATGGAGCACGAGGCAAGACAATGACAGCTGAGGTTCGGGGCGGCTGAAGCTAGATGACGAAGAACCTTTACAACTCCGTCATGGAAGAGGTGGCCGACGTTAACGACCCTTTTTCTCGTATCCTATTATTCCCTTGCTTGCAGTCTCCTTTTTTCGCTTGCAGTGAACAGGCGACTGGTTGGTGTCAGGGTGAGACGGGGTGATTTGTGGTGGCGAGGCCTTCGGGGTATCCGTCTGGTCCAAGACACAGGTGCCTGCAAGGTCCAGTGCGTAGTCGGCTGGGGCCGCCAGTGCCGTAGTAAGAGCGGCAAACGACGAATGACAACAAGGCGAGCCGGGGGTGCTCTGAAAGAGGAATAGCCAAGGAGAAAGGAAGACGTCGATATAGAAAGGGAAATGTGAGAAAGGGAGACGGGATTGAAGAGGACGAGAAAAGATAAAGCGAAGAGCGGGATGTGGTGTAAAAGAATGAGGAGGTGGGAAGGTCGGGCGGTTAAAGTTGTTGACGTTGACGCTGTTGCACTCGCTGTTCCTGGCGCGGGCAGGCGCTGTCCAGACCCATGTAGGATGGGCTAAAGGGCAGGAAGGCAGCTCGGACGGATGATAAGTCTCACCACGAGGCGTGACGACACAGCGGGGAGATGGATGTACTGTACGCACACGCCTGGAGATGGGGGGTCTTTTTTCTTTCTGTCCCTTGGTCTAACTCTCTCTGAAAGGGCCTAAAAAGAGCAATAAAGGCGTAAAGGGGAGGGACAGGAGCTGAAGAAGAGCAGGAAAATGTGGGAGAAGTACGCAAAGAAGAAGAATACAGGGGGCGTGGACGAGTTTACTTGGGGCGTGTGACAATATAGGGCGAAAAACCGATAGCGAGAAGGGAGCGCGGTGCTTTTCTCCAGGGTCGCCCGCTTAGGTGACCTTTCTCTAGATGGAGTTTGCACATCCGTTCCTTGTAGCATCAGTGCGTACCTTCGCACATAACGTTGTTGGGTGTGGCATGGCAAAGGATCCCATGGTTCCGTAACCACCTAACAACTGCGGCGCGGGCATTCGGCAGTGTCGTATGTAGGTACCAACGCCGTTGCTCAAGATGATGAGGTGAGGTGGGAGCCATGAATACGCTCACTGCTCCTCCACCTCGTCCATTCTTACTGTCACTGTCGTCTTGCTCATTCTCGGACTTCATCTTATTACCTTACCCAACCCCCTGTCTCGTACGTACTTGTTGCTTACGTAGTACATTAGAGCACACTGCGGTCGGTACTTACAGAGGGGTGCGGCATCAATTTGGCTCGAGTTCAGCCAACTAAGGATGGGGAGCGGGTCGCTACAGGGTCCCCACTTAACCCCCGCTCCGGGGGTCTGAAGGAAGCCAGAGGAGCCCTGTGAACTGCCCTACGGAATTTGGAGCCCTGGGAATTATTGGGTTGCCAGCCTAGGAGCCCTGTAGCCCTGTGCCCTGGAGGGCTGGCGCGTGGGAGAGTTACGGGCAGGTGTGTGCGGAGAAGAAACGCTGGGGGAT